>JAQIWI010000841.1:0-21948 GCA_034698825.1 Deuterosminthurus bicinctus | reverse complement strand
GGCATGACATGTGCCAAGTATGTTGAACATGTATGGAACATCCGTGGGAGGTGGAGTACGTGTGTAGTTGATCCTGCTGAATTTTTTCCTACTCTTTGCTGCTGACGGAGCCGTTGAATCCCGGCCATTCTTCCACCTTCCGTGAATTCTAATAGAAGTGCACACATGGGCATGGGCATAGTAGGGATTATGGGCTTCAGCACAGGTGGGCATATATTTCGCATCGCGTGAGTATACAACAGGCACAAGCTTTTCTTGTCTCACACACACCCAAAAACACACACCAACTTCATCCAGTCACTCATAAGCTTTTCACGTCGATTCCTTCTATCCTAATTCTAACAAACCATGTTGAAAATTTAGCCAGACTTGGAATACAAAGCGAATCGAGGTATATTTTGGGTGCTTTTGAATGGGATTTGCAAAGGAAGGAATGTGTTTTCATTCCACATTGGTAAACATTCACAGCTGTACTTTCCCGATGTATTACATGCCTAAGCATGTAACCATTTTATTTGCAAGCACGACACGACAACTTATCTCAATCCATATAACGAGAGGTCCACCCTCGTGGGTAGAGAAGTGAAGAAGAGGGTTTATATAGTAAATTGTGCCGCTTTCAATCTCGTAAGTAGGTACTGAATAATTGCGTATTTTATTTTATTAATAATAATAATATTAAGAATGGAAGGGTACAGGGTTGAGCCTTCGTTGTTCTTCTTATAAGTTCCACATATACTCGCCTTCTTCAGCACGCATAGTACGGTACTACGCAGACGGTTGGATGTATCATCCGAATGTTTTTCTTTCTCAGGCGTATGAAAAATATATGAAGAGGATACAGAGAGAGAGGATTGCAGTCATGGAGACCAAGGTCCAGAGCATAATCTTCTTGGTTCCTTTCAAACCTTCAGCGATGTCCATACCCTGGAATACAACAGGCCCATACAGTGTTAGAAATTTCACACGTTATTCCAATGCGTAACCAAATTTTCTGCCAACAAGTCGGAAACAGTCAAGCCACAATATACTCGGTCACATCGGTACAGAAGACGCCCTTTGTAAACCAGCACAAAAAATGTCCTTCATCTGCCTCGGATATGTAATTGTGTACGTATGTTTATAATGTATGCGCTGTATTTAATGTGCGTGTTGTATTTCTGCGTGTTTAAAAGTGTGTGCGCCATGTGTAAACAGTACTGTACAATTAGCATGTTGAAGACGAAGAAAGAAATGAAAATTGAAAAGCAAGTGGGTGGAGATGTATGAAATGAGTTAAGAGAAGCAATAAAACATGAAACTACTTGAGCTTTTCGTTATGCCGACGTGTAAGGAGTAAAAGAGGCTAAGAGAGGAGAGTTGAGTTGAAAACATTGGCGCATAAAATTATTACACAGCCAGGTCTCAGGATTGCCAAAAGAAAGCTGGAAAAGTAGGGAAAGTGTCACATAAAGCCCACTTAAGGGCAATATGTAGCCTCAGATTTGACTCAAGTCTCATATCCTCATGCTACCGTCATACAGTGTGCATGTGGTGTGTGTCATGCATTTCTGTGTAACTTCACAAGGATCCGTTTCAGAAAAGGCATCTTTCTCGTTACCATACACACACACACACACACACACCTACATTACATCCACACGTGCCTCCCCATTCCACTCACTCTACCATCTCAAGTGCCTTTGCTCCGGCCTTCTTTCATGGACACATTTGAGCGTGGGATCGCAGTAGTAGTCTTGTATGTTATGAAATTCAGAGGAAAACCCGGCCGAGACTCACTCACTCTCCTCCTCCACCACTCACCATTCCGTAATTTATCCAAAAAGGTAAGGATGAAAAATGATGTTTCCCTCAGTGTGTAAGAAGCATTATAACAAGCCTTTGGACATTAGAGGATGTATATGGCAGCACATGTGGATTTTATTGGGTCTTTTTTGGCTTCAACAACCTCCTGATATACACTCACGCACACATTTTTTTCTATATCTATGCACTCGAGGAGTGATTTCATTTTTTATTCATCACGCTTTATCGCCCTTCCCATTCTGATCGGCATTGCTAGAGTTGAAAGCAGACAAATACACAAACTACAACACGCATAAAGCAACTATTGAGCACACATGTGTTCACACAATGTACACCAAACAAATTCAAATCCAATCATGTGTGCCTCTCAATGGCTAACTGTCATAACAATAATATAATGCGAATACTTACGAGGGCAGTGAGGAATCCAATGATCAATGCTTTATCAATGACTCCGATTCCTTCAGCAAATTCGACTACAAGGAAAGGGTACGTTGGGTAGAAGCGCCCGGATTGATTATTCGGATTTGACGTTGCACGAGCCGCAATCAGTCCATTTTGTCGGCGTAACTGGAATGTACAGACGCAAATCACAAGGTATAACATCTCAGCAACCACCCACCATTATTCTCACATCAATGTTCATTTGCATGCGCACATTTGTGTGTACTTGCAAGTGTGTGTGTGTGTGCCTGTGCGCACATTTGAATATAGAATGCCCCTCTGAGTTACATCCCTGTCTCCTCCAACTCTCTAAGGGGAAACTTAGTTTATTACACCTTTGGGTTGACCTTATTAATTTCCTGCAGCAGCGGCCTTCATGAAAATTTCAACATTTTTGCCCCTCCATCTTCCTGTAACTCTGCTGCAGTTTCGCTGTCGAAAAGAGCACTTGGGTAAAGTAATGTGAAGGACTGCGGGATCAATAGAAACTTTCACCTATGATGAGGTAGGTAGCAATGAAGATTTCATGAAAAACATCGGAACAGCATAATGTATTTCCTCCCTTGCTCATCCATCTGCCTTTCAGACATGGTGGCAAGAATGGAAAAGAGACAAAGACTTGAAGGCAACTGATCAACCAGAATATGGAAATGAATTCAACTTCCATCCATCCCTCAGTCCGCCCATTGATTTCCTTTCCACAACGATGCGATGAGAGATGGAGAAAAGAAGGAAATTAGTGAGGCAGTTGGTGGAACCCCCGCAGAGGACAATATTTTAAAAACAAACTTAATTAAAGAGACACTTGGAAAAGGCGTAAATTATTGGTGAATGAGTAGAGAGAAGGGCAGACCCTTTGCTTTTCTTCTGTGTGTGTGTGTACTTTTTAATTAATTCTACTTCCCTCAAGTCTCTCCCTTTTTTATATTCTCTCTCGTCCTCTGCAAGTCCAATGGAGGTTCAAAGGCTTTCATCATATCGTCGTCCTCAACCCTATCAACATGTAAGCTTGAATTTATATGTAGGAAGGGAATTCTTTTCCCTTTGATTAAATTCTCATTGATAAAATGAAAAGACTGCAGAGTTTTTTTTGCCTCAATTGAACATTGATATTGCGTCAGGCTCTGACGTATACATTAATATCCCCGAGTTTGTCTTCTTGTCCTCGCTAATGGCACATAGTAGCTTGCTTTCTTTCACATCCACATCCAATGCATACGCTAAGTGTATAACGATCTTTTTAAATTGATTCACCTTGGAGAACTAACGAGCGTTAGTAGCAGACATTCAACTTGTCTCTCCTCCCCGTACAAAAGTGTGGTCACCGAGATACAAAGACGTGTAACCATAGCAATTAGAAACTCCCCCCATTTCCTTCCCATATTTTTCCAGCAAGATACAGACATATGAGACACTTGAGGAGGGTTTTATACTTCAATCTTTGGTTACTTCTAGATGCCTCTAATGTCCATCCATTTTTATTATTCTGCTGCATAAGATATGTTTGGCAGGGGACTGTAATATAACTGCTACATGTAAAAGATAGGCATTATTATGGGACACTACCATTCTTCCCTTTCCCTTAGTACCAAGCTGGGAGTTATGTGAACTGAAAGCCCGTGAAATTACTATTCTACATGTGTGTGCGTGAGTATGTGTGTGTGAGTGAGGGAGAAAGGTCTTTGCTATGTACAAAGAAAGAGAGTGAGAGAGGGAGAGAGCAATCTGACAAGGACTTTGCTCAAAGGTATGTGTATGTACATTTGCGTGTCTGTCCGGGTTTGTATTCCGCGGAAGTGAAGCCGTCTCAGGGCTATGAATACAAAAAAAACTTACAGAGACTTCGATGCGGGAGTACGGCGACTTGTAGGTTTCTCCATCAATAAAATTCTTAATTTCGATGCAATTTTGAAGACGATCTAGACGCACAGTTCCAATCAAACTGTTCGGTGGTGCAACAATGGCGAAGCAACGTCGACTCTACATCATCAAAGTACAAATTTTCATTATAAACAAAGTTAAAATCACCAGACCAGACTCATTTAAAGCATGAAAAGCACAGTGATGCATAAATCGTTGGTATTTTAAAAATTAAAATGTAACTTTAACATCGGTTAGAATTTTAGCAATTAAATTGTAGTCATTCAAACAAATACCAACAGTTGTATGCCATTATTTCTCAGTAGGGGTAGAGTGTTTTTGATGGATTAAAAGCTATTATCTCCATCATCCTTCTTTGAAACCTCCTATTCCACTTTCCCTTGGCTATTCAGGCGTTTGTAAGCTTCAAATTAAAGCATTTACCTCTCAAAAGGCGAGACATATTGTTTCACATACAAGCCTTTGATTCACTCTTGAAGCTGCATTAATTTTCAAAGAGAAGCCACAAAGTAGCATGAAAGGAGCCTTGCCTTATATCCTCAGGCCCTCATGCTCAAGCTTAGTCAGTGGACACGAGGAAAGCTACATACTCATTGTACACACACTTGACGGTAATTCTGATAAGTAGTGCGCAAAGAAAAAGACGTTGCCAAATGGTAGAGAGGGAGAAAGCCCTGCAAAAATTTATTATTATAATAATACAGTCCTGATAGCCTAATAACCATGTACCATTAAATACTTGGTCCAAGTTTCTCTCTACATAGCCATTACCATGAAGACATGGCAGATGAGGTTATGTAATGTACATGGATGAGGCAGAGAGGCTATAATTAATCACTTTCAACCTCGCTCACTTCTATCTATCTGTTCTCTCTGTATTATATAAAACCACTCGAAAATGCTCCTTTACGCTTGTATGACTCGACTGGTAATTGCCCCTCGTCCCTCTTGATGATGATGACGATGCATAGTACCACACATGACCGCAATAGTCCTTACCATTTTCACAAGTCCCTTCATGTACTACACGAGGACAGTAATGAGGCTTAGATACATTATACGCTAGCTAATGTACTCAGTGGGGAATGAATAAGGACGGACTAGCATGAATAAAAGCTCACCTCAGAGAAGAGTATTTTCAATAGGCAGCCATAACTTGTGTTAATTATCGTAATTTCCGTTTCCTCTTCATTTTGGTTGGAAACAGTTCGTCTTGTCACCTCTCCTTTCAAAAGAAACTGCTCAAATTTGTCTTGAATCGTGAATTTTGGCGTGATGGAGCCGCCTATACGAAGGAAAAAAAATGGACAAATGTCAGAAAAACCTGCTGCTCGTGTACACAAACGGAGAGAGACACAAGGGAACATGACAGCCGAAAGAGAATATTATTATCCTTGTGACATAATTCCTCACGACTTAAATTCTTTAGCACGGGTTTTCGCATGCAAATTTATCCCTTTACTTTCTCTCCCTGAATGTCTGCCTCTATTCCCCTCCTTTTGCTTCCACCACTCGCTTGGTGGACTCAGAAGGGCGGATCATTACAAAGGAAAACATTTGACTCGGCCTTCCCCTGCATTCATTTCCATACATTTTTACCATCCACTACAGTATAGTGCAAGTGGCATTATGTACACTCCTGCTGTATTATGAGACGGTGGTGTGAGAGTGTACAGTGTGGAACAAACGACCTACTACTTTCACCAGCTTCCATAACTATTTCAACGGGACAATTAAGCAATAATCATAAAAGAGTACGAGAATGAATATGTGTGTGTATGTGCGAGTGTCTAACCGCAACAGGGATTTTTGCTCACAGTTGACTTTTATGCGTTGGCTTGAGAGACGAAGAAGAAGAGGCTCAATATAGAGTCATTATTACTACAGTCATTCTGCTCATCATCAGCATAACGAGTTATGGTCCATTTGGAAGGGACAGAAGTGCAGAATGGAAATGAGGAGAGAACTACTACTGCTATTTTACCTCTTTTGCCTACGGCAGCAGAATAATTACCACGCACTCTTTGGCATATAGTAGTAATAATATGGAAGCAAATGAGCCTTACTTACCTGACACGGTCAACTTGAGAAAGGAAACGTCTTGAAGGACTTCAAATTCAGGTACATAAAAGGGGATATCCGCCTCCAGATCAATGTTTTCACAGGAGCCTCCATACTTTTCCACGTTCTCTTGCAAATACCCCGAAGAGAAATCCGGTGACTCACAAAACTGAGGATTGTGCACTTCAATGGGATGAGCTTCAAAATGCATCTCAGCCTTTTGTTCTCTTACAACGTCAAATTCGTCTTCTTTATTGTCCTGTCCTGTTGTCTGCTATGACAGCTTTCAGTGGGAGTCCTGGATGCAGTAGACAGGAAATGGAAAAATGATCGAGTGTAAAGCTGATTGTGTGCATGGGGTCATTGGAGAGGAAGAGGCGCTCATGTTCATTTAACTTCTCTGCCGATATGCAATGCTATAATCTCTTTAATATGCCTCAGTGACTCCACGCTTTTTTTTTAATCTTTTTAGTCACTTCATATTACTATTTTGAACCTTGTCAACCTCACAATGATCTACAAGATTGCACACCACAGTAGTGCCCACATGAAATGGGATAAGGGATTTCAAAGTCAATAATATGAGTGCCAGTGTGCGTGTTGCGGTTGGAAAGAGAGGAGCCTTAATAATTCGGAACAACTTTTTTAATCACCCGTGCCGAGCCAATAGTAGGAGGCGTGGAAGTTTTTAAATGGCCCATCAAGTAGAAAGTGCTGGCAGTGTTATGTAGGTGCACAAAGTCAGTAGTAGAAACACAGATATAAAGAATGAAGAGAGCCAGATGGTTAGAAGTGTGTATGAGGACCAAAGTCTACGAGCACTTTCACATTATTTCTATCTCTTCGTTCCAATTTAGCTTGATGGGCGATTGTAAAAGGAGCAAGTGTGTGACTTGGAAGCTTTTCTTAAGTACAATTTAAGAGGCTCCTTAGGGCTCTCTTTTTTTCCTCCCTTTCCTTCCTCTTGCGCTCCTTATCACGGTCTTAGATTGCCTGAACAGTTAGTAGTCCAAAGAACAACAGATTCTCACACCACTACAACAAACCTTGACCCAGTCATTTATCCAGGGAATAGAGTAGATGAGTGAGAAATAAGATGTGTGAGGAGCTAGTAAATAACTGAACTGACCGCACCGACTGTTCCAAGACTATTCCCTCCTCCTCACTTTCAATCTCATTCCCTCTCACAATCATGTCTCACTTGAACAACACAATATACACTTTGATCCTCTTCTCTTTTAGAAAAAGAAACGACATGTGTTTACTTTCAAGTTCTTTAAACTTACAAATGATCAGTTTGTTCACGATGATTGGAAGAGGAACAGAGAAAGCAAGTTTGGAAATTTGTGAGTGTGTGTGTGTGTAAGTGTGAGCAGGAAAACTCAAAGAGGAACTGGCTATTTGGACACCGAG
This sequence comes from Deuterosminthurus bicinctus, assembly GCA_034698825.1. Taxonomy (NCBI): domain Eukaryota; kingdom Metazoa; phylum Arthropoda; class Collembola; order Symphypleona; family Bourletiellidae; genus Deuterosminthurus; species Deuterosminthurus bicinctus. Next base: position 14,343 of record JAQIWI010000841.1, on the reverse strand, counting down.
ACTTAATTATTCACAACCAATTGAGCAATCAGACGGAAGACAAGAAGGCTCGTCTTTCTCTTTCACTCCTCGTGCTCTTGTTGTTCCTTTTGCTCTGCTCCTTCCTCAGCTCTCAGCAATGTGTTCCAAGAAGAACAACTCTTGTGCTGGCGCTCACTTTCTCTCTCCTTCTCTCCTTCCTGCTCCACACTCTCTTGGACCGGGACCCAGACAACCTCGATCTTTCTCTACAAGCCAGCAGCAGGAGTAGTGTGAGGAGGGAAACTTTTAAGGATATAGCATTTGATTCAGCCGGGACCCATCTATGGATCTCCAGTGCGCTCCACAGTCTCTCGCACTCTTCCCTCTCCCTACTCTACCGCTTCTGGCAGCCTACACACACACACACACACACACGCTAACACACAAACTCACTACTTTCTCTGCCACAGCATCTAACTGGTGAACAATGTAGTAGAGCCGTAAAATGTGAGATTCTATAGCTATAGCTCGGCCAAGGATGATAACGTTCTCAGTAGTATCTTTGAGTGTGTGTAAGTGTGTGTGTGTGTGTGTGTGTGTGTACTTCTCTGCCAGGGTCTCCTTGGATACATGTGTGCATTTAACTCGGTGTGTGGTGAAAAGCAGTGTGTTTTTGGACTGTGAGAATGTGACTGAGCTCCTGTATATGCTTTTGTATGCAGTAGCCACTTGCTGGGTTGCTTTACTGGATGATTCTCAGCTTCCATTACTACCACAACTAAAGTGTTGCCAAACACAAGGACCACCTCCGCCTCCATCTAGCCACGACCATGATGATGATGATAATGATAGTGTGAGGAAATAGTTGTGAAAGTGAGACAGGATGTAGGAGGAAAGTTTGCCTTTCTCTCAAATGATATCCACTATTATTATCCCGCTCACACTCAAGTGCCCACGGCAAGGGAGTATAATGACATTTTTATTTTATTTACCTGCGTTTCTTCCGCCATTTCTTGAGGCTGACTGTAGAGTTGCGGACAGAGATGTGATGATGAGGAGGGTGATAGCATGCTGGAGAAGACGGGAAAAGTGGGAATGGATGCGGAGCAAGTGAGATGATAATGCCATTAGGAAGCGCTTTCACAACTAATCCTGCTTGAGTCTCTGGAGCCTTCCCACCACCATCACCACCGCCACGACTACTTCCACCCTTCCATACAGGAGCAGCAGTAGCAATGATGATGATCATGCTGAATACGACCTCACAGTCATTGCGGCCAGGTGTACCAATACTTAGGCACACTTACGCACACACAGCTGGAGGGCCCGCACTTTTAGTCGTAGCTATAAAAGTTCTAGTTAATCGTATAAAGACATGTGCAGTTGGAGGAACCTGGGAGGGAGAGAGAGAGCTTCCTGTAGTCTCCTTTCTGTCTAATATACGAGACTATTTTTTTCTCTCTCTCTCTGTAACTTTCAAGATGACCATCGCACCGTAAGCTAAGACAGAGAGAGAGAGGGGGGGGGTTGGGAGGATGGAAAGCTTAATTTATTTTAGCAATAAAGAAATTGAATATTTGACCCTGGGAGGGAAAGAAAGAAAGATGAGGGACATTGAAGATGATGTGTAGGTTAGATAAGGAATGACTGAGTACTTGTCTGAGCAGAGGAGCTGAAAAACGGCTGTAATATTTGTGTACGTTGGTCCATCCCACTGTTAAGACTAAAAATTCCATGTGTGAGCAAGGGTAAATTTTGAAAAATGAGGAGTAAACTTGAAATTGTACGCTGGCCTTAGCAGATACTAGGGAAAGCACGTTGGTTCCTAGGGACCCAAAAGTGTAAAGATGGATCGATAACCGCATGTGGAAGGAAAACTGGGGATATTTCCTCTATGGAAACCTACGAGGCCACCACCATTACCTTCTGGATCACATAAGCACTTCCACAGTCCTTCTTCACACATAAGCAAACCATTGCATTGCATCTCATCATGTTCATAAGCAAGAGCCTCATACTATTTTTCTATTTTCTTCTTCGGCTTTCTCTCTTTTCAAGTCGTCCTTGCACTCTACCACCCCTTTATCTTTTCTTTTTCTTTTTTATCTTCTACCACTTCCTCCTCTTCCTTTTGTTTGACATGAGAGCAGTCCTCATATGTGTGTACTGTACTCACTACTGTACCTGATGCTAGTGAGAGAAGAGGGACTTTTATGGGGAAAACACTCTTGAATCTCTCTTCCCATCTATTTCTATTCTCTTTTCAGACTCCTCCTGCTTCTTATCCGTTCCACAGTTACTGACCAGATTGACCACAGACATGCAACTCTTTCACATAGGCACACCATAGCCACAGCCACTTCACAACTTCTATACTCACCCTGAGACAAAGAACATCTGTTTCCTATGGAATAATTTACACATACTCAGCACAGCATGACTCTTCCGGTTACACAGTGCCACACTACTGCTGTGCTGTTACACTGCGAAAATGGAATCAAGTGTGCCGAACAATGTGATATATGGGCCAGGGTGTAGATGTAGATACTGTTCCAACTACTACTACTGCAAGTACTGAGCTACTACTCAAAATGTCAGAGTTAGCTCCATGTTTAATCATTCCCAGGCCTTCTATCTCTCGTCTTTTCTCGGTTGCAGTCATCATGAGACAGACAGAAAGATGAAGGCAGAAATGGAGAAATGGGAAAGAGGAGCAAAGTCAACTGTGGAGCCAACTTTGTCATGGATGAGTAGTGAGCGGGAGAGGGATTGTGCCGATTAGCAAGTATAACAGTTCACACGCACACATCCACTACATCTCCGCTGGGTCCCTCCCTGGAAATGTCTCATGTCATCTCCACTTTTTCACTCTTGTCACAAGCAGTGGGTAAAAAATCTGGTGCACATAGCTCCGTTTATAAATTAATTTAGTACAAATATAACATGGATGCATGTATAATGATAGGAAGTCGCTCGTCGAGTCACAAAATTCCCCTTTTCAATTCTTCATACTGTGTGCTGTGCTCGCGAACTCTTTTGGCAAAAGCTGTGTGGGACTAATAAAGCTGGCGTTAGTTAGGTAGAGTAATACTTGTAATTTGGGCCATTGTAAGCATGACCAAGACAAGTTTTTCCTCTTGTTCTCTCACACTTGCTTCCTATACACATAGTTAAAGCGAGCAGTAGAATTCAAGAGTAAAAAGGGGAGCGAATTAATCAGGCCGAGTGGTAGGGATGGAAGTAGAGTTTCATGAGGATAATTTGTAGTACAAGATGAGAAAGACGAGGAGAGCAAAGGCAAAGGAGAAGCAGGGGATGAAGATGCATTGGAAGATAAACGTCGTCTCCAAGTAGAGAACATCCTGTAGAAAATGAAATTATACCGGATTTTCACTCAAGATTCCCATTTGATTTGCTCAGACCCAACGAAATTAGAAACTCAAAGCTTCTATATGGCCTGTAGGCATCATACGTAATTTCTTTAGGTACTAGAAAGTGGCAAGAGGGAAAGGCAGGCATGAGGTTATACATGCCGTGTGAAGAAATATCAATACAATGAACTTGGGCTATAGTGGCTTTCCAAGGGACCACTATAAAATTGTTTTCAGTCACTATAAAAAATCAAACTATCAAAACCAATCTATGACTTTTATGGACCAGTGTCAACATTCGTATCTTTAATTTTAAACCTGCTAGTTTCAAGAATATTAAAATGATGTGATTAAAATTTCCTTCAAAAACTCTTGTGGGCCCTGGTAACGTGATTACTATAAATTAAGCCTTTAAACGATTTAACCCAATTAAAATACGATGTATTTCTACGGTTGACCACTATCCCAAGAAGCTTACTCTTTTAGGAAGACCACTGTAATGAAGCTCGACTGTAATATATTCGGTACCATAGGTACGTAGTGCCACTATCTATCCCATCATTCAGTCCCATTGCAGTAACAAGAGTAAAGGAATGATGGTTCTCCAAAATGGATAGCATTTCATGGTAGTATTGAAGATTTATCGAGCATCTTCCCATGGATCCTCATACTTGAACATGCAGCTCCTAAAAGATAAAGAGACGAATAGACGAAGAGGCTTACCACTGCAATCAGAAATCCAATTAGCAATATTTTATCTACTAGGGTGACAGCATGGTGAGTAAACGTCAAGGTGTAGCTTGGCCGTATGTTCCGTCCAGGTCGATTGATGTCCACCACAGCAATCACATCTCCCTTTACTGTTTTGATCTGTCATATAGAAGCCATGAGAAATGTATAGAGGAGTGGAATTCAATGCACAGCCGCTATTTTTTGACGGCTCTCTCCATTCACAAAGTAAGACAAGACGGGCCCTTCTTTCATTATATTCTTTCGAAACAGAAAGGCAGACATTCTGTCGGCTTCGTGCCACTGTCATCTTCCACTCAGTTACTCCATTATTTGTGACTCTTTAGTGTGTATGTGGACTCACAGATCGATCATAATGGCTCCAATCTCTCACCCTTTCTCTCTCTTTCCTAACGTGTGTACATTGTGTAGAAGGAAATTGAAATTCATGTTATGTCTAAATATATGCATGGGAGGAAACATAATGGTTTCCTCCTTAATGGTGCCATAAGGCACTAACGGCATTGCTTCCTTCTCTCACTCCAGCCTCTCTCATCCTCCCGCTGTCCTTTCTTATTTCCCTTGGATAAGCGATCATAGTGGAAAATCAATAGAAATTAATTACTCCGGTCCAATTTTTCTGCATCAGTAAACGTTGAAGACAGGGAAGAAAACTACAATCATTCCTGTATCCATTTCTCGACGTGACAACGGAAAAAAGTGTCTGTCTCGTAGTAATGTGCATCGTATGTTAGCTTGATAAATAAAAATAGATTTTACAACATGGCTTACGAGGTCTCCACTTATGGGCTATGGCATGAGAAATGTCGGGATGGTGTACAAAGTGTACTTGAGATATGACTCCTAATTGTTTCATCCGCAGCCTCAAGAGCTGCGAGCCATGTTTCTGTTTCACTCTACTGGAATGTTTGCTGTGCAAAAGAACGAGCTGAGACAGCAGTACATGTTTTGCTGAGGATGAGAGAATTAATAAGATTTGGATGTGTCACAGGGACATGTCTCGCGGTTTTCTTGGGCTTTAATATCGAACCGACTCCCACAGCTCTATCCTCTCCGTCATTGCAGATGAATTCCGTAAATGATACGCTACATATTACTTATTCCATCTGTACCAATTATAGCTGGAATCTTGTGGCCACTCCAGCATATCGATGGTATATATGTTTGTGTGTGCGTGTGTGTGTGTGTATGTGTGTGTGTGTGCGAAATCAATGAAGCTGTATGAATAGTTGCGCATGGGATACACAAGTCAGACTTACATGGGCATTCTCCCCTATGCTCCTCTTCACAGTGTACTGCTCCGTGGAAATCTCATTCTTAATGACAAAAGTTTGTTGGCCAGCATTGTAGCGATATGCGACGGTACCGACGCGCTGTCTTAAGGGAGCGAAGACTTCGTAGAAATCCGTCTCCTCCTATCAACATCATCACCATTATAGTAGGGAAATCTTGTGAGTAAATCCATTGAGAGCCACCCAGACAATAGTTGTTCCAATATACTAGATTCAATGTATTCTGTAATAAAGTTTCTCATTAATTTAAACTCTTGTTCTCATAGGCCCACCTGACACCCCCACAGGAAACTCGTTCTTCTCCGCGTCTTCCCGCATCTAATGAACAGCCTAACATGATGTGAGCAAATTAACTTGCTTATCATTATTACAGCAATGTATCAGAGATAGTTGTCATTTGAGTAGAATACCCCGCTGCGTTGCCACTGTCTCCAATGAGCAGCCCACATAATACCTACGAGCTTTCATTTAGTCCACAAAAGTCTGCCCATTTTCTCCAGTGAAATGAATGAAGAAAATGGGTTCCATTGCAAAGTGTGCTTTCACTATGGTCCTCGTCATACATGTACGTATATCCATACGTGAAGAAGACCATGATATATTTCCTTGCTTTCACTGGCCCTTTGACTCTCTCTACATGCATTACATGTTGAATGGGATTATGAACGTGTGAGAGCATTGCTAATGTGATTACAAAACCCTTTCTTCTTTCCCTATTAACTCAAGCAACTACCTACCTGCCTTGGGTTGAGAGAATTATGCGAGGAATGTGTGAGAGTGTGTGGCTTCTTCCACAGCACTACTATAATTATTATACAACCTGTTCAGCTCTCATAGAAATTTCAAAGTGTGAAAAAAATGACACTTACGAAACAACGGCAGGATGGGGAATGGAAAACCAAGCGTGAGACACTCCTCTCATTTAAGTCATTAATGAGAATCTCCTTGTCTGAAGCATAGCATTGACAACAGGAGCAAGAGAAACTGCGGCCGAATCGCCCTTTGAATAGCAGCTCTCCATGCACGTTCTTGATGAAAATCTCAGGACAGCAGTCATTGAGCTCTGGAATGACAAGTAGTAAAGAGATTTCGACACTCTTGTCAATATCAATGGCCCCTTTCCAGCATACTTACATTGCACATACGGATTCAAAAAGGGTCAAAATGTATAAATAAGCTGTCACATTGCGCAGCACTTATGACAGCATAAAAGGATCCAGTTGAAAGCCTTCCATCTTATTATACACACGCACACATCAATGCACACAGCTCATATATGTATAGCTTGTCCTGTGCAAACAGACGCCTTCAGACTTGAGCTATACATTAATTTTTCATCTGTTACCAGGGAAAATTCCCGCTCATTTAAAATTCAACACGAGTTAAAACAACATGAGAGAGAAAGGGAGATTCCCTCAAGGTTTTTTCCACCCTGACGTCATCATCAGCAGTCATATTATGCAGACATGGCTTGGTTGTCACATAAGCTGGTCTATAGATTGATGATGATGATGACGATAGGGGAGTAGAGAGCCGCATCACGTACCTGAGAAAGTTAATTTAAGAGACTGAACAGGAATGAGTGATTCGAATCCGAAAATACTTCGTGAGCCTGTTGTAACTACAGCTGAGGTGGAGCCGCCAGTTGTGGGAGGTTTATGACTGTATGGCTCCTCCAACACCACAACCGTCGTAGAGTGGTCCACCGCCGGTGAAATGCTTAGCTTCTTCTTGGCATACTTTAGGTGCACAGGGTACAACTCCCGGTAAACGGCCGGAGGTGGTTCAAATTCTGTATTCAGTACAAAAAGTAGATAAAATTTATTAGATTCATCATGAGGATTTTATTTAAGCGATCTAACTGTTGAATAATTCCACTACTTCGTTGTGTATTGAACCCAAATATCACTCACTCTCATCCCCAAGTTCATCCTAATGAAAGGATAAAGTTTCTATGGAACTTTTTTTTTATGTAATGTAGAATTTTAGCATCATTTTCATCTTCTACGGAGTTACGTGTGAGTGCAGGCCAAAGTGATTCGGTTAGAGCCATATGGATCTCGGGTGGTGAGAGTGAAAATATATACATGTGGTTAGTAAAGCGTAAAAAATTTGTCCTCCGCACTCAGACGGCAGTCTATAAACTATGGGAATGCTTTAGAAAACGGTCGACAGGATGAGACAGAATGACTGAAAATCGAAGTAGTGGAGAGCTAGAGAGAGAGAGCAAGTTATCATCCACTTTACTTTTCCTATCATTTCATTCACTGACTTGTCTGTCTGTATACGAACTATTTTAGCCTTGAAAAAGTTGCCACAATGATGGTAAGTCGTCAAAGCGAAACGTCCTCTGCTCGTCTAGTCCACCGTCCTCGACCTCATTGACGGCTTGAACATTTTGAAAATTGGATCTAGCTTGGATTATCCTACTCCCCGTTCAACTTGTTACATGAGCAGGAAAAATTCGTCATCCACACAAAGTTCCGTCTTTTATATCTCCAGACTGGGATGGCTCTATGTACAAAAACCCTCATCTCCTCATTCCACACTGGGCCAACATTCAATTGAGAGGAAAAGTTATTCATACTTATACTCCGGGTTAGATCCACCATGTTGTTGTTGAGAGGGAAAATATATAATGCAAACGGATATTCAGACTCCAGCAGAGCGAAAGGACTTGGAAGATGAAAGATTTTGAAATCACCACAAATTATTCATACCCATGAGTTTAGGAGTAGAGTGGATGATGTAGATTCCGCAACAAGACTATAGTACATAACTGAAATCCAGGGTGTCGTCATATCTTCTTCTAAGCCATTACTATGGAAGTAGTGGAGCTATTATGGGCGGTAAACAGTAGTAGTGGTGATACGATCCGTGACAGTTACAAAGAAATGAATTGTAAATTAACTTTACTTTATATATTTCAGCCTAAATCCCACTTGACTTTTCTCCTTCAATCTGTCATCATGATGATGATAATGAGGGAAAGACGAGGAACAAGTTAGACAGTGGAAACTGATTTACTTATTTTTCTTCAAAGAACATGATGAAGGATATTATTATATTTCTCAATTAACTCTGTCGAGCCGGAAACTTGAGCTAGAATGATCAAAGCTTTATTATAATCGTATACTTTCCACCTGTATCAACACTTTATGCGCTCGTGTCTTTAGATGCTATCAAGGAAGCCACCTGTTTCTTTTTTCTATGCTCGTATGACGAGTAAATACATGTGTTGGCGTATGTAACTGTGTGTGTTTTACTCTGTTTATTTGTATGGGTGCATTGGACTGTGTATTTGAGTGTGTGTCCTTGTATAGTCCTCAAAGATCAGAGAGACAAGGAGCGGTTGGCGGAGAAAACAAAGGGCTATGGATTTCGCTAGTCATGATATGTCCAAACTCGAGCGGTCTTTTCACTCATCTGGCCCCAAAATTCAACGTCATGTTCATGATAGGTGGTGAGAAAACAAGTTTTCTTCAACTCTGTCAAGACCTTACAACTTGTTTCATCTTTGCGGGGAAAGAAACTTTCTTTTCCCTTCTCTCACTTTCTATTTTCTCTCTGCACACACACAGTCACCATGACATTTGCCACACTATATGTCGTTGAAAATATTGCCTCTATTTAAGTCCCAACACAGACATCCACTAGAGCCAAGAGTCTTGTCGTCAGAATGCACAAAATACGTGAGTCTACTACTGATCTCCACGAATCCTCATCCTCTTATTCGTCTTCCCACACACACACATACACACACACACGGTTCTCTTTCTCTCTCTCTCTCTCATTCGCTCTCTCTAACAAACCATCCTGTCAGTGTGTTTGTGGAAAAGTCCAGGTAATTTAATTACTGCCCAATTCCATCCTATTCCCGTCTGGACAAAAGAAAAGCACATACAGACTATTCCCAGCTGAGTGTATGCTCAAGACTCAACCAACTTGTTCCAGTCTATATGGACAATCAAATGCAAAGCCACACCTGGCTCTGATTAAAATCCTCGGTACATGAGAGAGATACGCCATTACCAATGCTCTTTCCTCCAAGTACTGTGGGCACTGAGAGTCGTGGAAATTGTGCAGGGAGAATGAGGTCAAGCGCGTGGATACGCAACAAGAGTTGTGGCCCTCGTTGCCTCAGAAACGCATGAGAATCGTCCCTTGGGATATGGAAGGCTAACGTGAGAGATGCAAGCGTATCTGCTCCAATACTCACTCCAAACTTGTTCGTCATTCTAATGTTGTCGTGCTGGGCTTGAATGTGTGCATTCAGGATGTGTTATTTACATAGTTGAACCCTTGATTTCCAGGTATTTCTAGTAGTAGTAGTAGTAGTAGTAGTAGTAGTAGTAGTAGATATTTCAGCACATGCCCCAGCTTGATGGAGCATACAGTAGTGCTTCATGTTACTCCGTGCAAGTGAGTTATGTACGATTCATTTCCAGACAGAATTCTACATTGAAATCCAAGTTGTCAAAGGTGGTATGAAAGGGAATAATGTGAGTGAAATCCCTAGAAAAAGTATCACAGTAGTTCACAAACCGTCTCAACTCTCACGATTTTCCACTTTAACAGATACATAGACAAAAAATTAAATGCTTATCGTCACATTGACTGAATGAATGGAAGGATTTGTGAGAGAAAGCTGAGAGCATCATTGATATAAGTCGACAAGATTATTATTAGCAGTATTGTGTAAGCTTGCAATAAAGGGATTAGGCAGATAATGCACTACTCCACTCCCTTGCCATTCTCTTTCACATTCCAACTCGCTCTATCTCGCTCCATTTACGGGTAGTATGAAATACACTGACTTACTCATCAAGCTGCTATAGTCTTCGTACCCTAAACAGAGCAATAGTATCCAATTCCCTTTTGTTCCATACACATTTTCATTCATTCATATCCTACCCTAACAATTTCATTACTATACTGTTGTACCTCTTACACTACAACAGACTGACAGATTTTACCGGCTTATAACTTTCCCTTCACTGCACTACTCACTCAGTCAGCTTTCACATGTGATAATGCCAAATGATAGTAGCAGTAACAACAGCAGCTTTGATTTAAATCCCTTTACACTTGACACTTTCTCCTACTACTTTTGTGGCTGGAAAACAAGGGCACTGTAACATCACACGTGCTCCCCGCAAGTCTTATCCTTTTGCTCTGCAATATGAAGGAGCTTAAGGAAAGAATATTATTACAGCAGCCAACATTTATTATTAAGCGTGATCACTCAAGTCATGGCCATGTGTGTAAAGATCACACATCTTTTCTAGGAAACAGCAATAATTCCACCAAGATAAATCCTTCCGTGACAGTTGTGGAGGCTTTGAAAAAAAAGTATATTGCTCCATGAGAGAAAGTGAGGCCGTAAACACTCACACTCACATAAATATACATGTGGGCCCACACATACACACACACCAAAACATACGCACACATGTCATCAATACACAACTTTCTCGTCTCATCCATTCAATCCAGCTCCCAAGTCTATACATTTTCCCTCACTTGACATTTCCCTTAGTCAGCCAAATACAACAACTAATGTCAAACTAAAGCCATTCAGCTACTATGTGTACACTTACCATAATCGTCGAAACTTGAATAATCCCTTCTAGGCTCCATGAAAACACCACTAGTAGTGCAGACCACTTAACCGTCTCACTTCGTGTCTTTACCAAGTGGGAGTGAAATGTAAACTAGTGCAGGTAGAGTGATGAGTATGGAAGATCATGTTAGCTTTACAAAGAGGCGGGCGGAGATGCATTAAAATTAGACAATCATATACTAAAAAAATAAGTCACAAATACATGTCAACTCATTGCAAGAGTGAGAGGTATTTTTTGGCAAGCCTGCGAGTATTTGCAGTGTTGATTCAATGTGTGTGTAGCGTGTGTGTTTGTGTGTGTGATATGCCAGATCTTAATCATGTTGACATGTTGTATTAGAGCATCTTATCCTGTCGTCTATCTTTGATCTCTTCTCACTGTGAGATCCACTTCTTAAGCGTTGATCATTATAGGGGACTTGTATGTGGGTAATCTTGTGATGAATCCAATCCCTCCCCCATTCTTTCTTAAACTTGAACATCTCTCTTCTTCTGTCCTTTCTAAGCAGACAGATTTTTGCAATATTGTCTGCGGCTAAAATAATACATGACAGGCATGGAAGCGTAAGGGAGTTTGCTCATACGTACAATCCTTGTGGACTGTTCCATGCATGTGCCTGTGTGACGGTAGTGGTGTGTGTAGGTGAAGCTGTAAGAGTAGCAGATATATGTGTAGTACGAGGGGTAAAAAAATATTAGCCAACTTCCCGGGAGTTGGCAGCCAGTAAAAGCCTTTCAACGTCCCATCACTTAGCAATAAAGACTCTGTGCCCTAGTCCCTCAATCCCAACCCATGTGAGTTATATATAAGAATGAATAGCGACAGTCTCCGGACGACCTGACAAGCGAATTAAGTTGAGCTATAAATTTTTATTTAACTAAATTCCATATCTTTTTTCCAAGCGGAGAGAGCTTATTGTATGTTAATTCACAGAGGAGCAAGTAAGGCAAAGCTTGTGGTCCTTTCCCGAGAGTCTTCTCCCAACCAAACTCTCCTTCACTCCCATACATTACACAGGCCGCGTTTCCGGGCTTCTTACTGTCTTCATATGTTCCACAATGTGGCATGAGAACAAAGCCTTTCTCCACCAAAAAAGTTGCTCATTCATGGAGCAATATGGAAGAAGACAACCAAGACGGTTTTCAAGGGGGAAATTTACAGTTTCCTCTTGCATCATCATCATAATCTCTACGCCTTAATACTTACAAATTTTAGGTACAGAGGTTAAGTGCGAGACTCAGCGCCCTGTGACATTGAGGATATTATTCAAACAATTACTATTACATGTAACTCTACCTGTCACTTCCATAACAATTCCTGTTCCATTTAGTTGTTGATGGTATACTATTCCATTGAGCTAGTATTTCTATTACATTTATCAGTAAATATGATTTTGTTTGGCTATTTTAATGGGAAATTGTTTTTGTTATTGTTATTAGATGTATGTTCCTTTAATACGTTTGAAATGGTTGACATTGTGTTCACGGACAGGATGAGACGGAAGGAAGTGAAAGGCTGGATGAAAGTTAGAGCTTTTGGTCTTACAAAGGGGATACGGAGATCCCTGTCAATGGGATCTACATGTAACGGCCGGGTTTACAGAGAGAGAGAGAGAGAGAAGTTGTGCGATAAGAGCGACGAGGAGATCGGATATCGCAGAGGGAGGAATCTCATACATGTCATGCCAAGGACGATGCCAAAGACACTTCAACTAACATGTCTTTCCGGTGGCGGATCAGTTTTCAAGATATAGAGTTCCATAGAAGCACATGCACATTGGTACTAACAGACTGTGGGTCCACTTGCATGTCTCCTTCACTCCGATCCATCTATAGCAGTAGGACTGACCTCGAGGAGGATCTTTAAATTTGTAGCATCATCGAGCTGTTAGAAACTGTATAGAGACTGAGAAGACAGGGAAAATCAATTAGAAGTGGCCGACTGAGCAAAACCGTCACGTTTTATTACTCTCTTCTGTCATCTTCTTGAAGCCAAGGAACTTGGGAATGTGCAATCGCTCCGAGTTTTCTTTAATGTGAACACATAAAAGTGTGAAGAGAGTCGGTCTGACTGAGTCGTCGGAATTCCACACGTCTCTCATTACAACTCACACCGTACTGCATGCTTTCATGGACACGTTGCACCCTCAAGAATCACGTAATTGCTAATAAAAGCAAAAGCAGCTTCACTCAGGAGACTTCTTCTTTACAGTAGTTTCATCAACTTATCACGGGGTGAAAATAGTCAAGAGATGCAGTACTGCGGTGGACATTAATAAACCATGTAACAACCCTAAAGAATCAATTTGTCAGCAGTCAGATACACACAGGATTTCCGTGATTAATACATATAGCAAATATATCTTTAATAATGTTGCAAGATTAAGGAGAGAGAATTGTAAAGAGCGTGAAAAGTGGGGGATCAAGTTAGCGTGTTTTCACTTCTGATATATTCTCCAATGTCTGCTTGGTGGAAACATATGATTGCTGAAGGATCCGCTATGCGACATTCTGACGTTGCCTTGGCAGCAGTGCCGAAACCCTGGAATTTATGCATACAAGAAAAGCATGAACTTAAGGAACATTCACATCACATTAGATGACTAGAGGAAAACTGTGAATTGGATCTCACCAGTGGAATATCTCGCATGGAAAATAACACGACGCCATCATATTTATTCACATTGTCAGAGATTCTCCCCAGGCCCGACTTGGTCACGTTGTTACCATAAAGAAACTGCTGCTCCGATGACGATTTCAACCACATCTTCCCCTACAAAACAGAAATTCAGTAGGCTATGTAGTCCTACTCATACTAAACATCTCCGGCATCTCAATTCTTATCATCAAACATCACAACGGCAGCCCACGACAAATCCCCACTTACTCACCAATGCATAAGGAGCGAGGTAATCTAGTGCAGTTATGTGTAAATGGAATTTCTTTGATTTAGTGAACTTCCCCATGCAGGTTCCCAAGCTGATTAACTTGTCTCTCGAAATGTTTCCAGCTTTCAGCATTATTTCCTCGCTAATGTAATACACTCTTTCTTGATGTAAACGGAAGCAGAAGGTTCCATCCGGCCGGTCGATCAGGAGCTTGATATTTTCCCCTATGCTGCAATCACAAAATATCAAATCACCTATCAAATTATATCCCTTACACATTGTATTGGTACAATCAATACAACGAGTACAACTAATATAACGTGTGTAATTAATGCAGCGAGTACAATAAATCAGACAATGAGATTTACGACGTCCTTTCACACAACTTACAATTTCGCCAACTTCTCAAAGAATATTTTCGTCTCTTCTGGTGTTAACGGTCTCATCTTTATATGAAT
>JAQIWI010000840.1:0-21956 GCA_034698825.1 Deuterosminthurus bicinctus | reverse complement strand
GACAAGAACCTACTCAAAGGTCGACCAAACTCTGTGCTAATTGAAGACATGGACAGGTTTTATGGTAGCTGGGCTCAGGTTAAACTCGTGGATAAATTTTCCAAGAATTTGGAAAGCCCATCGGGGCAAAAGTCGGGTGAGAGTGATAAGTCACCAGATGTTTATGAGGTCGTTTATTTAATTCGGCCGAAGGCAAGTCCAAGTCAAGCTGAAAAGTAATTGGCCGGCCATGGTGCAACTTACTTGTAGACTGTCCTTATTAATACCGTTTTGATAACAGTTATATAAAGCAAATAAACTCGAGTATTTAGTTGGTAATGCTTTCAACAAATTATTTTGCATGGTATTATTTGTATCCGTCCTTCTTAATTCAGCAAGTTAACACAGCTGGCACAAGTGATATTTAGCATAATTTGGCAACTACACAACTATTTTTCTGCAATTAGAACTCTCAAAAACGTTCAAATGTGAGTAAGTGCAACACGTTGCCTAGGCTACACGCTTCTTGAGGCATTGATATGCGTAACATTTTTTTCTACATCATTCAATGCGTTTACAAGCAAAAGTAAGTCACAATTCACAGCTGTCGTGGCAAAAAGTTCTGGGAAGTGAGGACGAGACTGCAGTAGTGAGAAATACATTTGCGATCGAGTGACAAATTAATTAAGATGGATGAGATGCCGACTGAAACTGTCCAAGTAAACCCGCCTGATTTTTTTATCATTAATACTAACTGAAAATTAACATAAATTAAAGTTGTTGTTTTTGTAAAGAATTTCAACAGCGAGGCCGGCCGGCTCATTGCGGATTGTCTCACTAACCCTCTTGTAAGAAGCGACTTGCAAAGTTTAATGTAATTTATTTTACGAAATAAGTAAATGTACTTTTCTTTGCTCCAGATTCTTAGAGAGCTTTTGGAGCATTTTTCCAATCCAGAGCTTCTTGATCTTTTGGCTCGTGAACAAAATGTGGGACTACGAAGCTCGAAGTGTGATTAAAAAGCGAGGAAATCTAATGGCACGACTTGCGTGTGATTCTTCTTACCCATGCCAACAAGAACTTGAAGAATTCGAAGAAGATTTACAGCAGATGAATGTCATCCCATATACTGGAACATACATGATAATTTGTCCCACTGATCATACGGACCGATCTCTGGCACTTGATTCAACTTTTGAAACAATTCTTGCTCTGCTGCCACTGAAACAACTCAAAGTCTTGCTGCCTGATGAAGGGTAGTATTGCAAGGATTTCTCAGCTCTCCTGATGTTAAAAAAAACTTTTGCAACACTTCAGTGGGGTTCTTGAACACCTGGAGCTTGACGTTGAAGAAAAAAGAACCAAGTTTATTCGAAAATTTGTTCGAAATTGCAGCTTCCCTGCCCTAAAAGTCTTGGAGCTGCACGACGACTGTGATACATCAAAACAGGCTTATACGAGGTATATGAAAGCATTAGTTTCTCGGGCACCAAACCTCCAACAGCTCCACGTTTCGGGAGACATAGACTTAATGGTGAACATCTTGGAAGGGAGCAAAGCAGTGCTGATGCATCAAAATCCAGTTTATGCTCCATTTGACGAAATTAATGAACAAATTGTCCATGCACTTATGCTAAAGAGTGTTGTGCTTGAATACCTTGACCCCGATTTCAACTTTGAGAGATTCAACAGAATTGCGCATTTGCTACTCAAAGCATCTTGCGAAACACTTCGCTTCATAACTATCGACGAAGTGTTTGCTGTCCCACTGATGTGTTACGGAATCAGTTTTAAAAATACGAATCATCGTTTGTCAATGACCATCGACAACAGGCAGTTAGAACTTGATGAGCCACGGATCTTGAGTATTGTCAAGGACTTTGACTTCACTCATATCTTCCCGAATGTGAACGAAGTTGAAATGATTTGTCGCAGTCCTGCTCCTGAGTTCTCGCCGGATCACTTAAATGCGATAGTTGAGCAAGCGGATGCTGTCTTAAAGGAGCCCTTGCCAGATCGAGCTGCAAACATCAAAAAATTGTTACATAGATTCTTGCAATTTCTCTCATGCAACTGTTCCATTCTATGCTGAGATGTTTCCAAATATCGAGAAATTTGAGATGGCAGCAATGGGACAGCAAGAAGCTCCTTTTGGATCTATTTGGAAGCATTGGGTGGACTTGGAACAGCTTGACGTCTACTATGAAAGGAATATACCAAATGCTGGGAATCTTGACAGTGTCTTCTGCGGAATTTTTCCTGAGGAAGTTGCAGAACCGCGTCAAAAGGATGAGGAATATCTTAAGAGAGTCAATATTGTTCCAGTCATGCCGGGCCTCATTTGTGTGCGAGGTGAGTGAAACTGTACACTTGATTGATATAGTTGTTGAGAAACTTAAAGTCTGAATTTGTAGCAGGTCTAAAGTCACTCAGTCTCAACTATAGGGACCGCGAGGTTGAGCCATTTGTTGATGATGGCACCGACACTTTTGTGTTCTCCAAAGTGGGGGCAATCATTGCCCTCGCAAGGTGTCCATCAATCGCTTTCACCATCGTTATCAAATCGTACGCAGCAGATCCTCCAGGTCATTTTAATATTTCATTATTCTCACTTGCTATATGCTATGGTTAGCTGCAAAAAGGTATGCTTGCGTAAGTGTGTACTTTGATTGTTTTACATATTTAGCACTGGCCCACTTGAAGCCTTACGCGTCTGTGGAGTCTAGCCAACTTGATGAATTTGACTTTTGATAATTCTAGTTGTGTTACAAGAACCAATGGCATAAACCCTTAGAACTAAATGGATGAAACATTTTTAAGACCACCTTATAAATATCATGAGAGCCCGTCAAAGACACTGCGAATGGAATACTTGTTGAGCAGTCTTTATTATTTTGTTATTATGATGGACGTTACAAAAACCTATCGCATCAACCCTAAGATGTAAATGGACGAAATAATTTGAATACACTACAACTCTTATGGCAGACTTTCGAAGACACTGCTCATGGGCTTGTTGGTGGGCAGTCATTATTACTTTCTTGTTATTACTTTCTCTTTTTTTATTCAATTAATAAATTGCTTGCAAAAAGAAAGTTAATTGTGGCCCTGGTATTTAAAATTGAATACAAGCCAGTTCAGTAGTGCTGACGCGATCTGTTTATCTCACATATAAGCGTGCCGAGCGGCACTAATAAATCAATTCTCGATCCTTGATCGTATAATTCACTTTAGCTCTCTTATCTCATTTTTTGTTCCCCTGATATCTTCAGGGACAGTCAACTCTTTCATTCAAATCCCAAGTCTTCTCTCGCTTACTACTTATGTAGTCAATGCACTACAATACACGTCTTTTTATGTTTAACAACGGACTTGCAGAAAGCCCTAAGCTTATTTTTCTTGGAATTTGTCTATCCTGTTTTCCTGTTGAACTCATTAATAACGCACTTCTCTTCATTTCTCTGATACTTCATACACAAAAGCTTACTCAAGACTCATGACATGACTGACCATCTAATGTGGACTTAACAGCTGTAAACTGTAATGTGACTACTACTGTTTTTGTGACCTCAGCTAGTACTTTTTCTCCAGTAATCTTTTCACGTGCTCATGAAATGAGCAGAAATAAAGACTTGCTGCGCAACTTTCTAGCACTCGAACATGACGCAAGTACCTTACTGCACATTTTGCAAAATTTTCAAGTTTGTATAAAACCGCAAGAAAATCAAGTTAAATTCATCAAACTTTGACTTGTCGTTCTTGTTGTACTATCAGCTCTTTGAAGAGTTACTCAAGAAAGCAGCCAAAATGCGTTTTCTGGCGTTGGCTTTCTTTTATGGCGCCAGTTTCTTACTCCGAGGTAACATGACACATTTTAATTGCCTAAAATAGAATTTTGTACGAAATTTGATCTAATTAATGAAATTTATCGTAAGTTTGTGAAATCCTATACGGATCTGAATTTCACATTTGCAGGCCGAGACGGTGAAAGAGTTGATCAAGATAGCCAATGAAGCCGGATCTCCCTTCACTACAGTAGCCATTGAAAGAATGAACAACAGAGAGCTGTGGCATCTGGAACATCTTTTAACCCCTTCGTTCCCGTTTGTTCATTTGGTTCCTTGTCTCCGGGCCTTTTGGCCGAAAATAATCTGTCTGAGCACACCAGCGCAGTCCTTGGCGTTCAGAGCTCCGTAGGGGACGAATACGCATACGTGAACTGCTACTTGGAATACTTGCATGCGGAATCCAGCACTTTCTTTACGATCGCTTTGGACAGCACTAAAACTGTACGCGGTGATGTTTTTGCAGAAATCAACTGTTCTCCAAACATCGAGATCACGAAAGTTGTGGGTGAGGGCAAGAACAACCAGATGAGAATCAAGGTGAGCGACATTAGTGGTGGTCGCAATTACTAAGCCGAGATAGGCACCCCAGGTTACTAAAATAAGTAAGCTATTTCCTTGTTGCTGTAGCAGCAAAACACACGACAAAACTACTGTATGAGAATTTCGAGGTCGCTTTCTCTGTGAACGCAGCAGGAACAACTGGAGCAAATTTGAATAAATTATTGTGCGCAATGGGCTCAATGTACTCCCATTCAATGATTCAGTCATCCATTAATCAAGAGGTGACGTCAATATACTGAAACTAAAACATTGGCCAGAAATAGAAAACGTTTACTCCAGCTTCGATTGGCAACGCAGCGGCTTAAAAATCCTTGATAGGTCATCCACCTACACTATACGTACTAATGCAAGTTAAATTTATAATCATCACCTTTGGTTTAGGAAAAAGTTTCACTAATTGATAACACAACCAACCAAGTCTTATTGCAAACTGCGCACAATAATGCCTTCTGCTAATTTTCGTCCAATTTCCTCTTTTATTAACTGCGTTCATCAAGCAACAAAATTAAATGACCACGAGCTGAGCATTAATCATACTAACCGTATCATCGATCCCATTTACTAAGCTGACTAAGCGTGCACGTATAACTAGCTCAAAGGCCCATTCATATTCAAAGCTACGAGGGAATTGGTGAAATTGCTTCGCTGACTACACTCACTCTAGCTTAGTGTGAGGCCCACAATAAAAGAGAGCCCAGCATCACAATTCTTTACAGTTCCACTCTTCATCGATAGGAAGCAACTTCAACTTATATTAGCGTTCTGCCTGATAAAGTCGCCATAATGAATCAAATACGATTCTTCCTTTGTTTTGCTGCACTGTTAATTCTTGTAAGTTGAGCACAAATAATCCTTTTCAAATCTTTCGTTAATGTGAACTAACATTTAGTTGGCTTTTTCAGCTCGCTTGTAATGGAGCTGATTCGATCTCGGATAAACATTCCAGCTGTATTGAAAAATGTCCAGTTGTGTCCACATCTCCTGTGTGTGGTACAGGACATGTCACTTACGGCAGTCAGTGTCACCTGGATTGTCAAACGGCCGAGGACAAACGTAAGCTGGTTGCATTTTAAAATTAGTTTAGCCATGAAAGTGTCAGACGGTAAATGCCCTAAACCACCGCAGTGTGACTGTAACAGCGGTTTCGGCGATGGCGTAATCCAGAACTACCTGTGTAGAATAGACGACGAATTCTATCGCAACCAGTGTGCCGCCTATTGCGTAAATAACAAACATTTAGGGCTCAAAACCCATATTTTTTTGTAAGCAGCATTCACACATGAATAAAGAACTAATAAAATTGTTTTCGGTGTTCACAGCTGCATTATTTCTCACAAGACGAAGACGACGTGCTAATGTAAGTTGACAACAATAATTTATGCTGGTGTTGCTTTGGGTTCATGGCGCGTAATATTAACTTAACTTGATGCAATCGAAATTGGCTCATGATTGTGCATAATCATTTGATACCCTTGTGACGAGCCACCCGGAGAGCTAAGTGGCGTAGTCTCCCGAAGTCCTCCGAGTAACAGAACTCTAACGGGGGGTGATGCACTCAGATGGACGAGCACTCGCGCAACAATAATATACTCGAGATGACTTTAACTAATGTAATGGATAATGATGATTGTCACAATGATGCGGATTAGTAAAGGGCGTGTAATGAACTCGAGATTCAGCTGGTTTATTAATAATTCACTCACTCGAGAGATGTGTACACGCGAAGGGTCGTATCCTGACTAAAGGCTCAAGTCCAAGTTACACTCTCAACTGTCCACTCAGCATCCATACTCATTAGCATACTCGAGACTAAGCATACGATTATAACTTAGCCTTACATGAGTCTTATTATAAGCATCACATAGTCTTACTTATAGGATTACGAGTCTTATTATTAGTCTTATTCCCGAATGTTTATACTTACGATACGGGACCAAGGGTGACACCCTTCATCTCTGGGTTTTTTGTGGACCCTTTGTACTCCCTGAACTTTTTCTGACCTTGCTAACATCATCGAGAAGAACAAAATATTATAATTATGAACAGAAAATCAAAGAAAAACGATAATGAGGAAAAAAATTGATCCCATCATTATTCTATTCAAACAGCATTGTAATTACTTGAATACAAACTTAATCATAGCCAACACCGCACTTATAATACTCGAGTGACAATCAGCGGTAATTAAAAAATTAAATTAATCATATTGTTACAGCACAATAAATAAACTCGTGCACTGACCCCATGACAAGTAAGGGACACCCGAATTTTTCGTCACAATTATCAATGCCTTAAGCTGATACCCCTTTTAACTTATACATCGAGTCGAACTTCACAAAATAAATTCCCTCTTATTTTGAACAATCATAATTCACCCACGGTCCATAGTTTCCATAATAGACTTTACATAGGGATACAAAAGGTCCAAACCTGACAGTATTAAAAAGAAAAATCACACACAAAAATTTCTTTTTTTTTCATTATCGAAAGTCTGAGCAAAGCTACATGAAATCCTACTGTTTAGAATTATCGCTGGAGTCGTCTTTAATCTCATCCGCCTTTTCCTCGACCTTTGACACTTCCTCAGTTTCAGGCTCAGTTTCAACTGCAGATCCGGCTTCAGGTGTTCTCAGCTACAGCTCCAGCGTCCTTTTGTTGCCCTTCCTCGCTCACATGTTCTGATGCCGCAGTCACACGCTCATCTAAGGCCTGAGAGTAGTATATCGAGAGTAGATACGCATCCCAAAAAATTAACTCACACAGGGAAGTGTGCGACTGAGAGCAAGGAGAGAGAAAAAATTCTTTCTAGTTGAGCTTATATTACACGGTGATGAGATTTACCCGAAGAGGACGGAGTCACAAAAGAGAAGAAAATTACACAGAAAATTAAAGTTATTATCAAAATTCATCCCGAAAATTTAAGAAGCTGTTTTACACTACAATACCCAAAATTAGAGAAGGAAAGAGCCCGATTAAAAAAATCTGGACTAATTTGTAAGTAATTTGCTCTCTAACCTGATCACAATACTCGAGCCCGGTTTTTCCTCAAAATTTCCATGCACCCTTTTACCTGAGAAAAACCCATCTTTTCTATAATAAGAATTACCAACTTACTACTCTCACTGCTTGGAGCTACCATGAGAGGAAGTATAATGGAATGAAAATCATTTCACCAGCAGATGATTGATTTTCTTGCTACAGAACGTGTGAAAGAGGAGGCAAATGGATCCGGAGCTGGACGACTCGAGTTAAAAGAAAAACGAAAACCTGAATCAAATAGTAAATTAATAATTACTAAAATCTTAAACTATTTACTACGCCTTTGCATAGACTTAATATGTTTATCCGAAAGCTTGAAACATTTAGGGCTTTTGAAAGTAGGTCCCGAGCGCGTCATCCTTGGTGGAGTCAATCCAGTTCTCACTCTTCTACTTCCCCTCGAGCGCTTAGATCCCCTGGCGAGTAATAAAATGCACAGCGTTTGTCAAAGCTATTACATTTTACTAAATTCTGATGGCGGTGAATCACAGAAAAAGTTATTAAATGGTTTGAGGTGCACCGAATGAAATTATTTTGCTGTAAAAGGTAATTTAAGAAAAGCTTAAGTTAGTTTTAGGTTTAACAGACACGTGAAGATGTTGTGTTCTATTTCAGTAAAACAGAGCATAACGACAAATGGTTGTTGCTTCTTCTTGATGCTAGATTTTTAATCAAGTGGCGAAAACAGAATTTTGTGAAGATGTGCGTGTCGTTTTTCAATCGTTTTTATCCTGTTAAGCGTCTCACCCCAACGTTGCATTCACTAACGATATTTAAAGCAGCCATTGGTCCATTAATCTGCGTTGTTGACGTCCAATAAACTTGCATTCGAAAAAGGCTAACAACGCCCTTCTGAAGCGCATGTTTCTTTTATGTTGTCATCTTTTGTCGACCAGCCAAACTAGCATGTTTACTTCGAAATCCATAACCAAGAAACTTGAGGGGTATTTCGCTTAATACTTAGATAAACTTTAATAAAGACAAAAATGCACGTGTCAAAATAACCAATAACAGCAAGTTGTCATTTTTTAGAATTAAAAATTCTCAAGTTGTTTAAAGCCTAAATTTCCACTAAAGATCGGTACTTCGGAAAAACCGGGCGAGTATGTTTTGTTATGTGAACGCCGGTCTCAACAGATGTAAGTAAAATTTTAAAGATGCCTCGTTATGAATGCATGTATGTTTAAAATCGTATCTTATCTTGCTGTAGATGCAGCAAAGCAGAAATTGCGTGGATTGAGTCTAGAGGACATGGGAAGACTCAAGGCCTTCCTCAAGCAGGCTCTTGCTTGCTTTCTCGTTAATGAGCCAATTGTTAATTTGTAACGTGAACCCATTTCCGATTGAAAATTACATCGAATCTTATTTCTGTCTATAATGTTTGCCGAAACCGTGTCCTTTTTGCATAAAATTTTCATCCATCATTGTATCTCAGGAGCACTTTTGATGTCTTTGAGCTCTTACTAAACAAATGAATTTTTGCTTATAGGAAACTATCAAACCATTCTTGCATGGAGCTACTTACACACATCTGCTCTTCTCCTTTTTCAGCTTCAGTCACATTGCTTCTGCAAACTTGTGCTGCTCTCCCGTCTCACGCTCCTGTCCAGTCACACATGTATCAATGTTCTCACAATCAAGTGGCATCTAGCAATAAGCTAACGAATTTTGTTCTTCTTTTTCCATTTGTGGAGATTCCGAATCGATCTTCTGCGTATTGATGCTTGCAAAATAACGGGATGACCCTTCTTCCTCTTTATGAGCATCACTTTGACATTGATGCTAATAATCATCGTCGTCATTAAGACTAGAGGAGAGCCTAACCTCAAGTTGTTGGATGAGGGCGTTACATTCAACGGATGTGTCCGGGAGTCCAAACAATGTTTGAGAGTAAGCTACCAAGGCGTGCTTCAATAGGAAGACACAATGGCTGTGTTGTATCACCAAAATGATGAGTGAAGAACGCTAAAGGCGGTAATTGTTATGCAATTAAATGCACTAAACGTGTGAAAGTCACTGGTAGAAAAATAAAATTAGATCGAAAATTACGATACAACAACAAATATCCCGACATCGTCGAGCGTGGAAGCCACGGCTATGGGTTATGATTTTTTGGAATTGCAAGGTTCTGTAATATGAGAGGGAAGGATATCAATATAAAAACATACTAAATCTCTCAACATCATTCAGCATGGCGTTTACTCCTGCGAATTCCAAAAATGGTGGCCCTTTTATTTTGACAGAAAGGCTACTCAACAACTTTTCCTGCAACCCCAACAGTAATTCAAACAAATTTTCATGGTCAAATTCAGAAAGTTCTAAATTTTGGACGAATATTTTGTCGACAGATTTTGAAGCTGGTCGTTGCTTTAAGAGATACATTGATATCGCTACCATTGCACTGAGGGCTTGTACAACCCAAATGGAAAGAGGTTAAGAATGAAAGTTAATTTTAAGAAAATGGCCATTTTCTTATGGCATTTTAAATGGGATTGTTAGCTTGCCACAGGGGGGACCCTTAGCTGTTATTAATTTCTTTTCTTGAAAATCAGTAGCAAATAGCCAAGGTCTTATGGGTGTGACATAGGTTGGTTAAATTACCAAATGGGTGACCCTTAGGAAGTGTTCTGATACATGACAGCAAAAACGAAAAAATCTAACAAAAATGAATAACAGCAAAGGGTCCCCCTGTGGCAAGTTAAAAAACCCATGTGAAATCCCAGAAAGAAAATGGCCATTTAAGATTTCAAAAAATTTGGTTTTTGAAACTTTTTTTGTACGTCTTTGGAGGGCCGCACAGCCGAACGGCTTTACAGGTAATGTATACTAGGTAGGCACTGTACTTTCCGCCAACAATCATTGAGATGTAGTCGCTGAAGTAGTTGCATTGCATTGTAAGTTTAGATGATGGCTACTTCAACGTCGGATGGACCCATCGCCAGTTACCGTGCTATTTTAGAAATGTACTCAACATTTATGAAAGCAGGCGTGTCTGTGTATCACATTATCCCAGCATCCTACCCAACATTTTCTTCCAATCCACAAGTCCATAGAAGTCACGTACAGTGAACAAAAATTATAACAATAAAACTTTCGGGTTAAAAATACTGATAGGCTGGCTTATATCCACCATTAAAATTATTTGCACTGTGTTATCAAATACAGCTTCCAGCAATCCAACTCCGAGCCCAGATTCAATGACCATAAAAATTCTCAGCTTTACTCCTAATTGGTATTTTTTTAAATAGCGTCCGAGCATAGATCGTGGAGCGAAGCCAGGCACCATTCGCCTTATCATCTTCTCCTCCGTGTATCTCTGAATTTGAAGGTCCCGCACAATCGCATTCGACTCTTAATTTAGAATTTCTGCATTCCGAAACCACAGATGCATGCTCCAGTGAAAGGTACAGTAAAAGCTAACATGACTCGTGGTAGATACTCAGTGTGGTCATCAGTTCCCAATACGTTAGGAATTGTCTTACATACTACTGCAAGTGACACGTATGAGAGCAGGAATGTATCGGCTATAACAAACGGTGTACGAAGTCCCAATTTTCTGTTCATCTCGTCTGTAAGGAATCCAAGGCAAGCATAGAAGTTTCCCTTTTGCCTCCAAGATAAGTTTGCCACATCTGAGTTCCTTGGAGGTAAATTTAAAACACGAAATAACTTCACTCTTTAATTTTAATATTCACATCCATTGAGCTGTACAAAAAAGTAAACCTGAGCGTAAAAATCTCAATAAGAGAGCAATAAAAATCCTACAATTATGAAAATTGCGTTGTAGGTTGTTTATTGTACAAGGAATTTTATTGTATTTTTTTAGATTTTTATTTAAAATTTTGAATTTTTTTCGAAATGAAGATAATCGACTAGTGTTCTGGCTTCAAAATGGATATTTTTCTGTCGAAGAATTATTTTGATTGGACGAGCCGTTCCGGAGTTATGCAGTTTGGCAGATCTGACCGAGTTTTACCCGAATTCTCCGAACCGGGCAGCTTGGTTGATAAACGTGCGGCCCGAATACTAGTTTTCAGTATGCTCTTTCAGATTTTTGACGTTTTATGTGAATCTGAGATGGTGAGGGTTTGCGTGTTTAGGTCCTCCATGGAAACTCTCTTTAGGAAACGACGGAAGCCGTAGACCGGTGTTAGCCTCATGTAGGCGCAGTTATACAAAGCCACTTTCAAGGGCTGTAGTCCTGCTGTGGCCACGATCCAAACAGTCCAGTATAATAATGTGTAAGCAATAGGATTTGAGCGTGCTTTTTACATCATCTCCTCCAGTTGGCTCTTCCAGCGAGCAAATTTTGTTTTTAACACCTTTATTGCTAACAGAACCCCTGGAAACGCTCCTCTAGACATGGTCGGTAAAGCAATAATTTGTACGCTGCAACTTCGAACGTATTCACGGCTACGACATTTCCTGGCTAGAAAAGTCCTTCCTGTAACAGTTTACAGTGTACTGTAGACCAGTGGCGCAACCACGGAAAGTTTCTTGTGTAAGACAACGTTGTTAATAACACTAAAAAAGCTGTTATTTTTAGTTAGTTATGCTTATTTCAAGGGTTTAACCTGAATTCTGTGTAAGACATGTCTTATATTCTTACACGGTTGTTGCGCCACTGCTGTAGACAAAACAACGACGACAGTTAACTCATTTACATGATATTTGGTTTTCCTTGTTGAAGTATGTCAAATAGTTCCGGGTAGGCTTAACTGTGGAAACAGCTGGCGAACGAAGCCACTTATTCTAAAAGACTCCGTCATGAGTCCGATGTTTTTCTCAACAGTGTTTTTCCTTGATGTCCAGACGGACGTTAGGAAGCAAAGTTAAATTTTTATTTACAAACGATTTTGAATTCAATTTTATTTGACAACATGGAGCTATAAGTGTTCGTGTCCAAATCATAAGTTAATATCGAATATCCGTTGCATGCATCAAGTTGACACGCTAAAAGGCTCTAGCGTTTACTTATTGGATACGTACGTCGAGTATTCACTTAGGGATCGACATAATACAGATACGGTAACAGTGTTCGTGTCCAAACCGTTAGTGTGTATCCAATTAGGGTTAGGCACTAACCTAAATGCCCTAGGTCGCCACGCAAACATTCTATGGCGTTGACTTAATGAAATAAAGATAAATTGATGAATTGAATATCGAAGCAATCTCGAAGTGGCTACTAAAGTCTAGTGTTCCCGCTGGAATCCAGCAGAGAAAACTCTCTGAAGCTATTTCTGTAATTCAAAATGTCAGTTTCGTGGATCTTTGCTTGTGGTGTTATTGCAACTTTCATCTGGCCTGATTTTTGGATGGTACAAGGTGACAAGATTACAGTTACCGATGTTTTCGTACCTATTCAAGTGTGTCATAAAGTAATTAAAGTATACAAAAAAGAGCTGGATGACGACATGACACATGGAATTATAAATTTCCTACTTTTTCTGGAGCAGCCATTTGAAATTCACACGAGGCATGACTTGAATCTAGTGCGTTTTTTTTTTCTGTGAATAAGGTTCTTTATTGTCAACAATCTAGTGCGTTTCAATGATATCACTTCAACTGCTAGTTTCACTTGTCTTGCTCACATTGTCCTCGTACAAGAAACAACCCCCCTCAGGTACGAGATCAATACGGTCCTTCGACGCTTTAATCGAGTAAGAGGAACCGAGCACGACTTTGTTTTTATATTCGCTCCAAAAGAATTCGAAATGAGCCGATGGACGTACTGGGAAGCTGACAATACGAATAACGTTAGGGCGAGATATCTGCCTGACAATGTTTTGCTAATTGAATTGGATGATTTTTCCAAAAGTCAGAATAGGCTAATCCACGGATACGTATCGGACATACACAGTTTACAACTGTACTGTGACGAGGAACAAGAAGTCTGCTGGAGGCCTGGATCATTTACTTTGTTCTTGAAGGATAAGGCTGACTTTGATGCAGTATTCCGTAGACAGCAAGCTCAATGGCGCTATAATTACAATGGATGGCCTATGGAAGTTACTGTACGCGGCATGAAAAACATTGATCAAGTTGCCCGATTGACTTATAGGCAAGCTACTTGGGGACGATACACATGGATGATTTCATATCGAAATCCAAAGGAAGAGAGAAGTCTTATTATGCTCCGTCCATTTGGTTGACTTTTGGATTAGCTAAATACATGAATGCAACCTTAGAGGCCAACCCGCCGGGAAAAATAACCATAATCTCACATCATAGGACTCAAATCTCCCCCGGGGACTTTAGTCTTTTCGGTATAATCTGGCAACAACGTGATGTGTACGCACAGTTTGCATATTACACCTTTGGCTATTGCACTAACCGAACTGAAGCAACGGAGTACACTACAGGGTGGCGCGTAAATCCTGTCCCATAGTTTTGACTTTTTACAGAACCAAAACGCGTCATCGAATTTTATTGAAATTTTTATGAGAAACGCCTAAGGTCATGAAGTCAACGCTGCAAAATTACTAAGGCTCCACATATAATAGTTGGGAAATAGTGATCAATCAACTGACTTAGTTTTGCAAAGAAACGGTTCAGCCTATGAAAACCGAAAAATGCGTGTGAACTTAGGATTTTTTTATTTTCGGACCTGCGCAAAATTTAAACTATTTGTGGCACCAATGCGTACCCCAAACCATTGCGCACCAGTCACCAACACCGTGTGGTGATATGTATTTTACGGAGGGCACAACAACTCGAAACATTAGCAAACTTTCGATTTTGGCTTAACCCTGATTTTTCAACAAAAAGCATTTTTTATTTAGTAGTTCTAAGCCACCAAAAAAATCAAATGACCCCGTCTGAATACGTTAGACGACAGTCATTTAAAATATGTACGGCTTTTGGGTTAACTGTCCCTATGGGGAAGATTGTGAGCTAAAAATTTAAAGTGCCTCCACAGCGTTTCGCGGCTTAAGGCATTGAAAAAGTCCCTCTTACGGATAAAAGCCTACTGCTCACCAGCCTACCCCTAAAATCTTTAAACTGCCAATATTATGCAGCTAACAATAGGGTTAGTTAACGCCCATATTCCCATGTTTGAGGCTATCGGCATCTAGCGAGAGCAGTCATGTTTTCCATGATGGGACACAAAATTTGGCTATAAATTGGTCAAATTAGGATTTGTCCTCTAATTGTTTATTCTACACTAATTTTTGGGAAGTTTCAAGCTACAGGGACATTGACTGAACTAAACTGATCTAAATAAGCAAAAACCAACATTTTTTCCGATTCTGGCTGAGTCTAAAACGCAAAAGTTTTCAAGACTGGTTAAAAAAAGGTTTTTAATGGGTCAACTTCAGCATCTTCTGACCTCAATTTCTTCAATACCTGAAGGTCCTCACATTTGAAAAAATTCAGAGCTGTTGGCTATAAGTACAGCTATCAGAATTTAAAAAAGAACATAAATTGCAGCTAGCCATTCAGAATCTGCAGCTACGACTATGCAAGGCTGAGTTGCGAAATGTCAGCCCTTGGTTGCTAACTAGTCTTTATGTCACTCTGTACGCTACAGATACCCAATTTCATTAATATTTTTAAAGTTGCAACTGGAGACCTTGATGAGGTCTGGGTGAAAATTTCAAGGCGAAATCTTGACCAGATTAAAAAATGCAGTCAAAATTCAATGAGACAGGAATTACGCGCCACGCTGTAGTATAATATCTTTTTTCACTCCTTTGGACGCCATTTCTTGGATCTTAATTGGTGTGACGATGGTGGTATTGGCAATTGTACGTAGCATGGTTTGCTGGATACGGTTTTCTTTTATTCCAGCTCGCTTCTTGCGTTGGGTGTCAGAGCTTCAGTGTGAAGGGCCGTTTGGCAGCGCTTGTTCTTCTTTGGCATCTGACTGCTTTCTTAATATTCAACATATACTCCGCTTTCCTTGAGAGTGTTTTAGTGGTACCGAGTCCCCCAGCGAGGATTCAAGATTTTCGGATGCTAAAAGAAAGCTGCCAAGTTACGTGGGTATCCTCCTACGAAAAATACCAATTTCAAGAAAGATTTAGAGGTGTGCGAAATTTGAGGGATTTTCTAAACAAAACGAAGACATACTTTGACTTATTTGAACCTTAATTGTTTCGTTCCATTCTTGAGAATGCAAAGCAGTGCGCTATATTTCAGGACTTTTACAGCATTGGTTCTTGGGAAAAAATCGGTAACAACGTACAGTCTGGCGCTACATGCTCCGAAGGTAAAGAGAAGCTTAGGGAGCGTTCATATATTACGTCAACAAAAGGGTCGGTGGGTCAGGTCCCAAATTGATGACGAATGATGACGTAGTAGATGGGTCACTGTTTGGAATGATGACGTAATATTCCAAAGTAGCAAAATATGTGGAGGTTAGACATCCTTGACTATCCTTCCCACGTTGATATTACGTAATCATATAGTCGGTCAGTCAGCAAATGATTACTTGTGATGATATGGTGGATGGGTCACCAAGAATTTCACGAAATCTTGATGACGTAATATATGAACGCTCCCTTATTGGGGATCGTTTCACGTTGAGCATTGCCCAACCAAATGCAGCAGTAGTGTATCGTACAGTGAGAGCACTGGAGGCAGCTGGCGTTTTAAACAAGTTTAGTCAATATTTCCAGAACAGAGAAAACCAACGGCTGGATCATTTTGTAAGAAAAAGACTGGAGGTACTGGAGCCAGAGCGTAAAAAGTTTAACTTGATCGAAATTGAAAAAGGACAGAATTTAAATGAGAAAAATGTTGATGGTTTTTCAATGGAAAATATGAAGATATTATTTAAGACTTGCTCGTTATTAAATTTCTGCGGATTTTGTGTGTTTTTGCTCGAATTTTCCACGTCATTTGTGTAAATTTCTTGTTCTTAAGCTAATGTTGCAGTAGCAGTTGGGACAATATATTAGTATATCGATATAGTTTTTAGCGTGTCAATAATTTTAGATGGTCTACTGCTATTGTACATTACAGACAAGTTTGTAAATCTTCCTTGCAAGTGACCTTTGGATATTGAAGAGGTAGGAAATGACGCGAAGCCTTCACACATTGGAAACCAGACTTTTGATGAATGGCAAAATCAGGCCTCACTGGAGGCACACTGGATGTAAGCTATGCAAATCCATCGGATAGATTTGCGTAGTACTGTGTGAACGTATAGCCTAATTTTTTGACAATTGGTATTTGTACATAACAAATAATGGGATGGACAAGTAGATTTGGAGCCAAATGTCAATAGAATACAAGTGAGTTTGTTAACATGTGCTGAGTCATTGTAGGAACGACTGAGTGCAAGAAGCAAGAGCTAGAGCATTTCCACGGCAGTGCAAGGCCAATATCTTATTTCAAGTGACACTGCACTGCAGAAGTGCGATGATGTATATGCAGCTCCATGAGAAATCTCTTGTACACGCCCGACTTGTAATTGCCACAGGCGAGTACTAGAGTCTTTTATTGCGTCTTATTATAATCATTAAAGGTTAAAACTGCTCAACTTTTCCACATTTAAATACAAGATATTTTTCATGGGGCTGCATCGTTGCACTACGGCAGTGTCACTTGAAGTATCACAATGACCTTGATGGTAACTGCGTTGATGCCTACCAAGGGGAAGGAAAAGGTTTTGGGTAATGCAGTCAAATTTATGAATGCCGCTGCGAGGATTGTTAACTAAGCAAGCCTTCCACATTCCGTGCAATGCTACACTTGAAAGTCTTTTATTAACACCAATGATTTCAAATGCTCAAAATTAACTACGAATTTAACAACATAATTATTGATATTAGATTACAATATTTATAGTAACCTTGGTCTTCAAATGAGAGCCATGTATTCAGTGTAAAATTTGTGGTTCACAAAATGCATATTAAAACTAACTGGTTTCCGAGCAGGTATCCTGTTGACCGATTTCTGAATTTTGAATTGCAAACTTTTATCATGCGCCCGGTGCCCATACCAATTGTCATAAAATTGGGCTATACGTTTACATATACATATCTGATCTACGGTCTGATGGAATTGGCGTGTGTTGTAGCGGAGCCTTCATCGCCGTCCTCACTGAACCTTCATGAGAGAATGGATTCCAATGAAACTGACGGTGTTGACTTATTGCCACTTCAGCTATGGCGTGAATACAGTGGCCGTCCTACCACAATAAATTCCCAGTTTAGTTATATAAATAATCTTGATCAACTTATAAAGAACAGGCCACGTTTCTTTGTCATACCTCAGCCATTCCACGCCCGGAGCAGGGCATTTCTTTTTTTATATTCATATTTGTTACATAACTCTTGTTAGTTTTCAACTCACTTCATTGTTATCATATCATTCAATAGTTCCAATGCAATGGACACCAAATGCAGCAGCTGTGAGAATGGATCTGAAAATCATGACCAAATTTCAATGAATGCACATAACAAATAGAACTGATTAATGCATTAAAACAATTCAGGTTTATTACTTCTGTAAAATACTATTGTAAAACAGAGAGAAACCAACGTACCTCCACTATTGTAGTAGATATATTTAAATTTGTGCTCGTTGCCACAGTGACACAATAAACCTTTTAAATTGATCCCAAGATGTCAATTACTTTAGAATACTGATCACAGGAGTAGAAATTGTCCCCAGCTTGACTATTGTGATGCCCAGCTCAACTTCCCAGACGGGTGTGGTTCAGTGTGAGAGACTGAGCTGGGCTCTTCCTCTATCCAAATACAGAGAGCGTCGACCTATGCACTGCACTCCATGAATATCTATTCAATACTGCTCAGATCTCGCTTGTAGGTTCTCATGGATGGGGTGCGACTGTTAGACAACTCATGTACATGCTGTGCGAATCTCCAGCTTGCACTTGGCTCAAGTGGAGGGGACTGAGGATGACGGGTAGAGTCATTTAGCACAGGAGAGCTGCAATAAAATAAAAAATCGATATTCCGTGTCAACACACATTTTTCCTTTTACAACGGCTGTTATTCCTGACGGTTACTTTGTTCATTCACGCCGTAGCACACCCTACTGTGACTATCTAGTACCTGCTGGAACGGGTCTGTATTTGTTGGGCATAGGAGCTGACACATTTATTTGGGCTGTGGAGCCTGCAGGCGCTGGAAAATTTAACTGGGAGATGACCTGAGATCTGTCAGACTGTGGACAAGACGATCTATGCCAATGTGTTTCCATCGGGGTTATCAATGTCATGCCAAATGGAAGAATTAGCAATATTCACAAGTAATTTGTGCCTTTTTAGATATTTCAATGTTACGTATTGTATTCAATGCAGATCGACTGGCAAGTGGAGTAAATATTGAATCCATCACAGGGAATTTATATTACGACAGCCGATCAACAAGTTCCCTCAGAGTGTGCAATCATGATGGGAAAAAATGCTCTTCTATTATGACTTTATCAAGAGATGTTTATAATTTTGTGCACTTCATCCGTCCAAAGGGTAGGCTTATATTTGGAAGCAGTATCTTTATATTTGTTCAAATTGTGAGACATTTGTCCAGGCTACTATTCTTCTGGTCTACTGCTTACAACAAAATTATCCGCGCGAATTTGGACGGCTCACGTCAAAAAGTAGTTTTTGAGCAAAGCTATTACGGAGTTGATGTGGACGAGCGGGAAGACCGGTTTTATACTCTCAACAGCAGCACAAATAAAATCATAAGTTTTGATCTAAATGGACAGGACTTGAGGACTCTGAAGGAGGTGTCAATTGATCCCATTGACTTCAAAATGGATGGCGACAAACTTTATTACAATGAATGGTCTTCAAAGAGCCTTCAATGCTTTGCCAAAGGGGACACGCACCCAACTTTGATTGCAGATTTTACGGATCCTATCTTGCACATCGCCCTATTTGGGCAGCGACTTTCATTTGCAAGGTCCAATCCCTGCGAAAAGGCCAAATGTGCTCACTTGTGTATTCTCATTAAGGCGTCGTCGTATCGCTGCCTCTGCCCGGATGGCGAGTGGTTGCAGGAAGATGGAATATCATGCGCGGCTACAAGGAAATTAAAATAACTTGATTTTGTAATTTAGTACTAATGATTTCAACTGGAATATTTTCAACGGTTTTGTATTTCTGCCTCGTGATATTGAAGGCATAGTTAAAACATGTGTAAAATAAAATCCAAGAAGGCACCTTTAACATGTCAGTCATGTGGATGATGAATTTTTGGAATTAGTCTGAATCACGACAGTAATGCAGCAATAATGAAAAGTTTACTTCATTAAATCACACACTACAAGTAAGTACCACCAAGTTGCATAAAGCTCATCACTTGGCTATCCGGGACCCTTTTCACTTCCCTTGCAAGTTGGCGTTTTTGTTGGGGGTGCTATTTGGACAGGACAGGACGTTGTGGGTGAAAAATGCATTGAATTCAGAAAAAGCTTTGTTAACGCTATTAAAAGCAAATCATTGAAAATTTATTAATAATTTTTTTTTATCCAAGTTATTCACAGCATCATTATCATTATGTTCCATTTCATTTCTAGTTTTGAGACAGCTGAACCAGAAGAACTATTATTTATAATTGGGGATTGTTCAGGCGGGCTCAGAATCCCTGAGGGAATCTGAGTCCGTGTGGGAAACTGAGCTGGGCTCTAATTGCAACTTAATCTGGAGAAAGTCTCTGCTTCCGATTACGACTACAAGGCCAATGTTCAGCCTTTTGCCAGAATGATAACGCGTAAATGGATTAGCAGAGAAAAAAGAAAGTCCAACCAAGGAAACGCACAAAATGTTTCGCGTGAATCCTTCATGTTTGACGGAGTTAGATCTCGCAACACTGCCCATTTAATTCTACGGGGTGAATCTGGTGGCCGCACTACCACAATAAAATCCCAGATTAGTTATATAAATAATCTTGATCAGCTTATATAGCACAGGTCACGTTTCCATGTCATACCTGAACCAGTCCACGCCCAGAGGAGGGCACTTCATCTTTTTATATTAATTTTTGTTACATAATTCTTGCTAATTTTCAACTCACGTCAGTCTTATCATTCAATGGCTCCGATGCAAAGTACGCCAAATGCAGCAGCTGTGAGAATGTATCTGACAAAGTTCAATGAAAGGATCAATTACAGCAAAGCACGTTTATTTCTTCTGCAAAACATGATTGTAAAACATAGAGAAGCTGACGTACCTCCATTATTGTAGAGAGACTTAAATATTTCGTCGTTGCCACAGTGACAGAAGCATTTAAATTGATCCCATATTGTCCATTATTTTAAGAATAGTGATCGCCAGAGTAGACATTGTCCCCAGCCTGACTATTGTGATCCCCAGCTCAGCTTCCCAGATGGGAGTAGTTCAGTGGGAGAAACTGAGCTGAGCTCTTGCTCAATCCAAATACGGAGAGCGTCGACCTACGCACTGCACTGCATGAATATCTATTCAATACTGTTCTGATCTTGCTTGTTGGTTCTCATGGGGTGTTACTGTTAGAAAACTCTTGCACATTCTGTGCGAATCTCCAGTTTGCACTTGGCTCAAGTGGAGGGGACTGAGAGGATGATGGGTACAGTCGTTGAGCAGAGCAGAACTGCAATTAAAATGAAAAATCGATATTCCTTGTCAACACACATTATTCCCCCTACAACGGCTGTTATTCATAAGAGTTACACTGTCCATTCATGCCGCAGCACACCCGACTGTGACTGTCTAGTACCTGCTTGAACGGGGGTGTGTAGTATGTTGTCATCCTCCGCTGTGATCAGACAATGAAAAGAGAAAGAGAATGATTACTGAAAGTATGGACGAGCATTCTTACACAAGGTATACTTTCTACTGCAGAAAAGTGGTCGCTTTATATCATCTAATTTTTATTGGTACATTTAATTTTGCAAATTGGCTACATTAAAAATTTCAGAAGATGAGCTTAAAGGCAGCTCAATACAATGAGAATGTTATGTTGCAAGCTTAATGTGAGCCAATTAGTCGGCTTTTCCACAACTCACAGTCAGGAAAAGTCCAAATGTGGACAATGCCTTCTTGAGATGAACTGCAAGCAAACCAGCGCTCGTATCCAGATAAACTTGTAATGTTTCCATTATCGAAATCCTGTGACAGCGGAATTGTACGCAGCACGTCATTGCCTTCATTTTCCATGTCGTGCCCAGATGTGATGCGAAGCTCCCCACTTTCATCTAAACTCAAAATGTGCCCACTAACACCACACAGACTCACTACTGCTGCCTTATGTGGCTGTAATCGCCTTATTGGTGCTTGCCAGAATTGGAACTTACAACCGTCCCACATAGCAATCACACCGTTTTTGCAGCCAGCTACTAAATTTGATTTTGTTGAGATTAAATCCACCACATTGAAAGTGTTGATGGAATCTTGTGCATTCAAGAAGCACGCACAGCCGCGGCTGAAAACCTTTTGTCTTGATTTCGTATCATAAACCCAAATACAGTCTCCCGAAGGACACCGCAGGGTCGTAATGTAAAATTGGCCCCTGTTCGATTGACTTGTAGAGCACATCATTCGAAAGCCCTTGGTCCCCTCTTCCTTTTACC
>JAQIWI010000839.1:0-21960 GCA_034698825.1 Deuterosminthurus bicinctus | reverse complement strand
AAAAAGACTGTAGGAGGATGATGACAACCACGATGATGGAAAGGAAGATGAAATAGATTACAGCCAGGACAGAGTTTGTTGACAAAGTATAAAGTCAAAGAAAAACAAGGAGGAAAAATAGAAGAGGATTTTGAGGAAAAGCAAAGTTGTAGAACGAGAGGAGAAAAAAATAACACACATCAAAGTCATAAAGCATTCAAATCCTCTTGATGTCACGAATGAAACATGTGAGGAGAGCGAGATGAAAAACTAGACACATGAGAAGGGGAAATCTCCAGCCAATCTTCTCCTCGTCCTCCTCCAGCACAAGTAGGAGGAGGACGATGAAGACATAAGAAAGAGAGAAATTGTTGCGAAAAATAAAAATGATAAGGAAACTTACCATCACTTGAATTCGTAGATGGGAGGAAATTTTCCGTTTTCACCGGTTTCCTCGACTTCCTCCGACACTTGAATTCCCTCGGGAGTGTGTATGACCTCGGCAGTGACATTTGACTGTCGATATCCGAAGGGATTCTATAGCTCTTGTAGATACTTTCCCTAGAATGGCCCTTGTTTTTCATAGATCTCAGAACAGGCTGAATATTATTTGCCTCCGATAGATCGTTCTGATACAAGGGTTCATAGTAGTTCCAATCATCCTCCTGCTGGTCCACGTCGTAGTATCCAGACCCTCCTGGTCCTCCAGAGTTGGCATACATGAGGAAAGTTGGGTGCAAAATCAATTCATTTGGGTCACTGGATCGATGAGGGATCATAATTGGAGGCCTTGGACTCAACTGAACCGGTGGATCAGCCCGGAACCAAGGTTGCTTCTTTTCAAATGGCATCGGCTGTCTCTCAGTAACTGGCTCAGGGATTTCGCTTATGTGTGGACGCTTCAGTTTACCCTGTTTGATTTCCTCTTCAATCTCCCTCAATTCAGCCAACTGTTGCTGCTTCTTCTCCTGTAATTTCTGTTGGATGTCCACTCTTGACCCCACACTGCCTTCGTTCTCACTTCCCATCCCGATACTCAGTGGTCTCTTCCAAAATGCCTGACTCATTTTCCCATTCATAAGATTGTTCATCATCATCATGGGATGTGTCTTATTATTCGGCATCATGAAGGACTCATTCATCATCAGACTCTCATCATCACCCTCCTCCACTTGAACTGCTGGAGGTGGGACAAAACTAGTGGGCTTCTTCTTCTTCCTTTTAATTGCGGGATGAAATCGACAATTGAAAACACCCGGAACATTTGCAACATGGTGATGATTGTGACCATTGATAGCCTTGTTGTTGGAGGAGTTGATATTGGATCGATTCTTCCGATTCTGCTCCTCCGTCGCACGTCTAATTTCCGCTCTCAATGATGCATCGATGCCCAGATTGTCTTGACCGAGCTTCTCTGAAATGTATTCTCCACCACTGATGACGACCGAGGAGGCTCTTGACCCCCGATATGTGGAAGACGTCCCGGTTTCGTAAGCATAAGACAGTTTTCGCACGTGGAAATATCTATAGTAGAGACACATGAAGGCGATCCCGACAGCAAATCCCGCAAATACTAAAGATGTTGCTAATTGCTTAAACCAGAATTCTTCGGATCGAGCTGCGATGAGCCATACTGAGAAAAGGAGAGAATTTTCCAGGAACATGGTGACGTAGAAGATGAGCAGTTTCTGCCGTGAGTTGGACTCCTGAATGTTGATGTAGCAGAAGACGTAGACAATGGCTATGAGAGTAGAGTACGCCACCTTCTTCACCGTCGACATCTTCTCCCCATGGAATACATTTTTCGGGGAAATCAACCACATAAGCATACTGAACCAATGCAGGATAATCACGAGAAAGACCCAATACGTATAAACGGTTGCATACACAGACAGTGCAACGACTCGGGAAGTCACTGTGCCAAGTCTCCACAAAAATTGGAAGATAACTCCAAGCCAAGTAAGGACCAACTTGTGAACATTTTGACGACGGATGTTCTTGCTGAATGATGCCAAGGCCCAGCAAACGTTGAACAAACTCAGAGCTGTTGACACGAAATTCAGTCGGCTTGCATCCTCTCCCGATGGCTTCAACCAGATCAGATACAACTGTATGAGCAACATCGGTGCAGCCTCACAAAATCCATGGACTAATCTCAATAGACACAAGTCCCTAACTTCATTCTTCACATAGCGAAGGTCAACTGGAATGAACAACTTGAAATATCGCCATAAAACCCCACATAATGACATGTGCATTCCAATGAGTACGGAGCTGCTGCACGGGGCCTCCTGACCCCGCTTGTCCCCAACTTTGTACCATTTGAAAGAGAGCACTTGACTTAGAAGTGTAGAAGCACAGATTAGAAAAATTGATAAAATTGACCAATGAACCAAGTCCTCTTGGTAAAATGTCCATGCGGTCAACACGTCGAAGACAATGTCACAGAAATATGCAGCGAGGGATATCACATTGAACAGGGCGTCACAAATTGGCAATAATTCTTGAGGCTTGTTGCAACTCTCATTGTTCCTGTTATTACTATCAGGATTGTTATTTTTGATTTGTTGAGGGCCCTGCTCAAGTGAATGTTCCATTCTAAGTTGAGATGTTAGCAGCAGGCCTCCTCACTCATTGCTGACAAATCCTCCCAAAGAAATCGCTCGTAATTAAGACTAATTTCCCACTGAATTCCTTTTTTTTTTATTGATTTCTATTCCACGCCTCACTTTAGCTGGATTTTCAGAGAAATTCAACACCTTGTCCTGTCTACCTTCCAAGTGATTCACGTGACCTGGCCAAGGAAATAAAGGGCCTGAAGGCACGCAGGTATACCTGTTCACATTGTTGTGGAATTCCACCGGTTGAGTCAGCACGGTCCCTCTCCAACCCACACACGCTCATCTTCATCATTGTTGCTCAAGACAAACTGGCTGCAACAATCCCTCTCACAGATGCCCAGGGGCCCACGATGGAATTTTTCTTGTAGAAGTTATTATTATTACTGCCTCCACAGCACACATACATATACACACACAATAAATGCTACACGTTCCAAAGGCATCTGCTTGAATGAATGCTCGTTTCGTTGGCTATTTTTCCAGGAAATCTCATTGGGATCATTGTTGTTAAAGGCAAGGGGATTAATATGACAGTGTCATTTCAGTCAATGGTACTTGAAAATGACAAGAAAGTTGAGAAGAGCTGAGTGGATATTATATTGTCGTTGTAAAAAGTAGATGCATATACATAAGTTTCCATAGACCACACACTGGATAAAAGTCCATTGGGGCAATAATGGAATATGACGGGGCGTGGAGGAATGCATGGAATCTTAATCAACTCTCAGATGAATGACCTTTGTTCTTTTCCATATGATTTTCCTTTTCATGTGGTCGTCTTGGGATGAATGGCGTGTTTTAAAGAAATTGAGCTTGTTAAATAAATAGACTCTCTGTAGTAGTCTATCCCATGGTGATCTTTGGGCTTGAAGTGGAACTAGGCAGCGTGTCTTATGGTCCTTGAAGGGCCCTTGGGGACAGATTCAGAAGCGAGGAAGGAGGCGAATAATGATGGAAATTTACGCATGGATGTTAAAAACTTTTCTCTTTTAAAAAAAAAGAAAAAGTGTCGTCATTGCTCACAGTATACAGCCAATGGAAGGATTTTGGAATTGTTGAGTACTTAATATGGGACAGTTATTATTCAAATTTGAGTGAACAATGTGTCAATTCTAGTAGCAAATAGGTTGTACTTAGTACTGAAATTTTTGATTTCCAGTCAAGGTTAAAGATACTCAGCTTGAGTGAGCACGCTGATTTAGAACGCTGTGAGTCTTGCGTATAGCACTGTCAGATTAGATTGCGAGAAAGGCTTTGATTGAGCCTGTCATATGTGCCTTGGAGGCTGATCCCGTTAAATCCATTCTTCCTTCGTTTCTGCGTTAAAATGTCAGACGCAAACGCAGGAATGGATGACGACAGAAATACTTTCCCTGTCCGTGCAAGTAGTTTTGATCCACCACAGGATTTCCCATATTCAATGTGAATATATGTATGGATCCATGTTTGATAAATATGCACATTTGATAATATGCACAGACGAGAAAATGACATGCAGGCTGCAATGAGATGATAATAAATGGAGAAAAATCCTTGGTATTCCTCAAGGGATGTGAAATGTGGAAGAGATGATGATGAAGTTAGTTATTGGGCGGATGATATAGTTCTATATTTGTAGATAAAATAGGGGAAATTTCACATGTCATTGGCTGGTTAGATAGAGCAGCAGGTGGCTGGTGTGGTGTGTTCATGGAAGAGACAGTTGGCAGGTAGATGAGATGGTCCTATGGATCGATAAAAGTCTAATTAAAAATCTCCGCATCTTCCTCTTCATCCGGCCGTCCTCATAATGCACCTATACAACCCATTCATCTAGGCCTCTCTCTATTGTTCCCACATGGGAAATTAACTGGTTTTCCATAATAATAGCAAAGCAGAGCAAGGAGAAAGGGGAGATTGTAAAAAAGTGAAATAATTTGCATGAATCATCACACCAAATCATGTCCCTAGCGAATAAATTACACATGTCTCTCAAATTTCAACCACTGGATGCCACAGTTCTGATCAAAATCATTCCCAGTTCACACTTACCTTTGTCTCAACTCCGGATTTTAATCGCTCAACATGTGGAAACATCTCACACAAATCGTTTTTCTTTTTTTTCAAGCACTTTTGGTGAGTCTATTTCTAGAGGTTTTTTACTCATTTATTTTTGCTTAAAACGTACTCTGTTGTAGGAACTGTCTTTGCTAAACAAATCAAATTTAAAACTTCTACTAGTTCATAATTAGCTGCAATAAGTTGCAAAGTGACGTCGTCATAGAAAATTATAAATTTACCCTTTTGATTCTGTTTTCTTTCCAGTGCTCGTCTCATTATGTTTACCCCGGACTAGGACCTATCTTCGCTCATCAATCCCAAAGTGTTTTCCAAGGGAGCAGTAGTTTCGGCTTCGGTGGACTTTCTCCAGTAAGTGGAGTTCATGTGAGCGCTGGAGGGAAACCTGATGCCAGTTTTAGTGGATCTTACGGAACCAGCGGGACGAATGGTCCATTCCCAAGCAGCAGTTTCCAAGCGTTTGTTCAAGCTGGAAGCAGCGGGGGGAATGGTTGGTCGTCGGTTTATCCCGAATCTCCACTTCCGATTGGGAAACCCTACCCCCCGCCAGATGGCCCAATTTCCAATGACCTCAAACCTTCAATAACAAACTGGGAGACGAATTACAGTGAGTTTCAATTTAATTAATTAGTCAGACGTGATTTCATCTCGAGCCATAAAACAAATTATTTGGAAACTCATACAGAATGGGTTCGAGTGTTTGATAAAGTAACTAAAAGGAACCATGAAGCTAAAGAAATAAGCGCTAATTAAAATTGCAGAAGTGCCCTGTGGGACGTACAGAATTCATCCAGCCGTTGTGGCGCATTTGCGTTACAATTCTGGTGTTCCCTTCGAGATTGCTGCGATGGCCAAAAGCGGTCGACATGAGCGATCCGCTGAGACAACCACATCCCCGCCATCATCTTCTCCTTCATCATCCTCTTCTAGAGAAGGAAAACATATGGACTTGACCCAATACTACAATTTGGCCG
Source organism: Deuterosminthurus bicinctus (assembly GCA_034698825.1). Classification (NCBI taxonomy): domain Eukaryota; kingdom Metazoa; phylum Arthropoda; class Collembola; order Symphypleona; family Bourletiellidae; genus Deuterosminthurus; species Deuterosminthurus bicinctus. The sequence goes on along the minus strand of JAQIWI010000839.1, from coordinate 16,328 downwards.
GAACCAGTTGCACATGGGACTTTCACGTAGGGCTTTTAGCATGAGTCAACATAGCTCATATGTTTACTTTACTAATTTCCATGAGTTAAAATGGACTGGGAATGTTTGCACACAGGCCAATGGGAACTGTGAGTTGAAATTCGCTTGTCCTTTCTTCCAACTGCCAGCCATGTACCGTTGTGATGAGAACATGATCGAGCTGAGTGATGCAGAGCACACCGCCTACAAGTTAGATTCATATTTCGCTGCCCCCTATTCCATACATTAACAGTCCAAATGGAGAATTCTGTGGATTTTTCAGATTCTGTGGTAATCGCAAACCTCGAGGGTCTTACACAACCTCAACAAATAATCTCAAATTGACATTCAGCTCCGGACCTTTCTCCTTGCCCAGTGTATTTCATTGTACAGTAACTTGTATGCCAAAAGGTCAGAACTTTTATTTTTACAAGTCTACGAACCTGAAAATAATTACATGGCCACTGTATTTTTGAATTGTATGATTTTCTCAATAATTATTCGCAGCAGAAACTACAACGACCGCTGAACCAACGACTACGACAACAACCACGAAGAAACCCGATCCGCCACCAACTCAGTACGGGAAGTGCAGTTAAGTGTCCTTGTAATATAATTTCATCACTCGTAATATAATTCCATACGACCTAATTCACTGTATGTTGTAGAATGTGGAGTGCAACGGTCGTACCCAACTGGGCGAGTGATCGGTGGAAGTCGGACAGCTCCAGGAGAATTCCCCTGGACTGTGGCTTTGGTCAAGCAAAAGAGTAACAGACCTTTTTGTGGCGGGGCATTGATCAACAATCAGTACATCCTTTCCGCCGCCCATTGCGTTCAGCGGTAAGAGTGAAAGTTGCTAATTAAACAGTTGCTGTGGTAAAACAGCGTCGGATATTTCCATATTTAATTTGCATGACAAATCCCCTGACCCCATTTCCTTCTGCAGCCTCCAAATATCTCCACTTTCTGCTGTCTAATTAGCATGACAATCATGTTACAACCAGCCAACAGTTCTTCGTAGATTTAATAATCCCATGTAAACACATGCAGGTCCCTTAATAAGATATGTACATATGTAACGTGTAGTAATGACGTTCACAGATCCAGCATGGTATGCGACCAGCCAAACAGCAAGAAATTTGTGGCAGATATCGAGGTGTTGCTCAACGAGCATGACATCACCGCAGTTAATACGATACCTGGAGGAACAGTGCGGGCTAAAGTTTCTTCTATTACGATGCACCCAAAATTTGACAACTTTACTTATAACTATGACATTGCCATACTTAAGCTGGATAAGGCGATTGATTTTGGCAAGGCTGAACCGGCTTGTGTCAATGGGACGGCGGGGCGAGCGATTGTAAGTGGAAAAAGTCATACCACCGATAATTTTGAATGAAAATTTTGAATTAAATTTACTTAAATTTTACTTTTTTAAATCAGACCGAAGACGTAGAAAAGTTGGAGAATCAATTTCAGTCCCAATTTGTTCCTATTTGTCTCCCTACCAAGGCAAGGGCTTACACGGCTTTTGATGACAAGCAAGGAGTCGTCACTGGATGGGGTTTCACAAAAGAAGGTAATGGCCAGAAAATTAAATTAATTTTCAGACATTTCCTCTATGAATTTTCTTAGATTGTCTCTATAAATTTTCTTAGATTTTCTCTGTGAATTTCCCTACATTTTCACTTTGAATTTGACTATATTTTATTAGGGAACTTCCCCACATTTTCACTTTGAGTTTACCTAAATTTTATTTATGAATTTCCCTACATTTTCGCTTTGAGTGCACCTAAATTTTGTGTGCGTATTTCCTTACATTTTCACAGCGAATTTCCGCCACTACTAATTTTCCCTGTGTAATTAATCCAGACGGTGTCCCATCCAATTCAATGATGCAAGCCGTCGTGAGCATTTTTAATGACAGCACCTGCCAAGACTATTTCCGGGCTACAGACGTCGTTACAAAACAAATGCTCTGTGCTGGACATCCTGAAGGGAAAATGGACTCTTGCGTGGTAAATAATAGCATGTAGTAAAAATACGATACATTCTCAAAGAATGTTCTAAATGGAATCAAACGTTTCAGGGTGATTCCGGTGGTCCTTTGGCAGTGAAAGAAAAGGACCAATACACACTTGCCGGTCTAGTATCCTGGGGCCGAGGTTGCGGAAGAGCTAATCTTCCTGGAGTGTACACAAGAATGAATGGTAATGAATGAATGGAAGCTGGATTGACATAACGGATTGCCTAATCAATTGCTCAATGAATTCATTAATAAGTGATAACTGTTTGCAGGTTTGATCGAGTGGATCGAGTCGGAAACAGCTGATGCTGTGTGGTGCCAGCCCTAATGTCCCTTCCAATAGTTAGCTGTCCGCATCATCAGCATTATTTCATTGTATGCATATGGGAATAAATGGGGATTTTCTATGTATATAATATGACCATCGTCCAATTATTCTCATTATATTTATTTACTTGTGGTTGAATCAGCTACAGTTATTCAGCTGTGAGCAGGATTAAGTCTGTGCAAACACAATGAGTCTCATGAATAGTTATGAAGCAAGTTTAGGAATTCTCATTAGTCCCACTATATGGCCAAACTCTGGCTTCATTTCGGCTTTAAGTTTTGACAGGGTCAGTTGTGCCGACGGCTAAGATGGAGACAATTCGTGCAGTTGGTTTTGCTGGGCTCGTTCTGGGCTTTGGGCCTCAGGCAAGGTCGATTAAGCTCAATGATACTCTTAGTATGGACAACTATGGACAGGTAAGGAATGCATAATGTGGTGTACTACAACGCGTGGACAATCTGAAAAAAAGAACAAAAAAGATTCGACTTTGAACTGACTGAAAATATCGAATGAATAGAGGGTTTCTAACTACGTCCTATGCTTTTGTTTGTATTTGTACAGGCGTTCAACATTGACAATCCATTTGTGTTCCCTCTGCCATTCGCACTATTTCTAGTCTTGAGCCAGCCAAATTTCAACCGAACACACGGCAGCTTTAATGAGCCATTCGGGAACGAGACCCGGGAGGAGATAGGAGGCTACTGGTATCATCGATGTAAGCCCCGAGAGCCGTGTGATCCGGGATTATGCCCGTCAAATAATAATCGATGGATGTATACGTGTCTTTGCATGTTATACAGCCCAGGAATGCGGAGTTCATTTCATTAACCAAGGAGAAGGTTACATTATTAACAATGGACAGGCGGCGGATAATGAAGGGGAGCGATGTGTCTGGGGTTTTGTGGTACAAATTCCCTCTTTCATTCCGCTCATGTCTCTCATCTATCCTTACAAAATGTAAAATCTTTCAGGGTAATCGATTCTGCACTCCGAGCATTCACTGTCCATCTTATGATGCTGGAAACAGCAGCAGCTGTCGGGAGGATTATTTGCAAATTACAGACGGTGGTGAAACCTTCCTATCTCAGTACGTCCATGCCATAAATTTCCAAATATCACACCCATCTAATACCCTTTTCATGCTCTCTTTTGTGAATATTTCAAATTGTCTTGTCATCTTTTTATTCAGTGACATATTTCTCGTTTTACGATTTTCATTTCATATTTTATTATTATCAATACTGCTATAGTTTTACAGGGACTTTTTAATGTTGTTTTTGTAGCTACTGCGACAACAAAACAGCCCCCGCCAATGTGACGGCAGCCAGTGGAATCCTGGACGTGACCTACAGGGGTTCTAATATTCAATTTGAATGCCTCGTTAAATGTGTACCTTACCAAGGTTCGTGAAAGTAATATTCCTAACGCCCCATCCTTTTAACATGCCTCCATGCACCGCCTTTATTCACTCTCATCTAGGCAACCTGACAATGGCAACGGAGCCAGGGAAATTGGAGGTGAAAAGGAAGAGCTCGCCCAACTTCCCTACCATCCAGAGGACGAATAAATGTCGTAAGCAAATAACATACTCAAACTGCACCCATTTAATTTCCACGTCTGTCACAAACAGACAGCCTTTTCGCTGCAGTAGTACGAACTTGTCGGGTATATTGATTACTATCCTTCATTCGCCTCAATCCCACCACCTTGGCCACCCACCCCACATGTCCCAGTGTTGGCAGATTTTTCGTCGGGCATTGCCCTGCAAATTTCACTGCTATAGGAATCTAACTTTTTATGAAAAACCATCATTACGTGTATTTCCTTGAAAAAATGCAATGTATTTATTTATTTTAAAGAATGTTGCCGACAGACAGAATGAATTGCTGGTAGTGTTGCAACTTGATAAATGAATATTTGCAGGATGTGGTAGATCGAATGGGCACAAATATCGGATCGTGGGTGGTAGAGAAACAAGCGTGAGTCAATACCCCTGGATGGCAGCCATTCTGAATGAAGGAAAAAAGCGACCTTTTTGCGGAGGGTCCTTAATTAACGATCGTTATGTCCTCACTGCTGCTCACTGCATGGAGGAGTAAGTGTGAAGCGACGGATGGTCAATTCATTTGATCCCATTTTTTTCTGTTCCAAGCTGAATTCACCTGAATGGAATGATCCAGCAAATTAATGAGATTGCATCTGATTCAGCACTTATGGATTTTTAGCGAGAGTGTGGAGGATTTGGTTGTTGTGCTGAACGAGCACGATTTCGAAAATGACACGGAGACGCTCGGAGGAGCAAGGAGGGTCGGTGTGGCAGAGATAATTCCCTTCCATTACTATCTGGAGTCGACATTTTATGGGGATGTGGCTCTTCTTAGACTTGCACAGCCTGTTGACATCACCAACTACACGCTCACACCCATCTGTCTCCCTCCGGATGAAAGCCGAATGTATGAGGAGCGGGAGGTGATCGGGGCGGGTTGGGGGACGTTGATGGAGGGAGGTCAAAAGTCTGCTAAATTGCAGGAAGTGATCATGAGGGTTTATAGTAATGTAGCATGTAATGATTATCACAATGTGGAGCCTCATTTTCCACCTCAAATCATGGACAACATGCTTTGTGCTGGCTACCCAGAAGGTGGACGTGATACTTGTGCGGTACATAAGAAATAAACATAATAATAATCAGCCTTCCTGTCCATCTCAATAATGTTTATCTTTCGGACTTAATGGTCTCTCTTGCCTGTCTGTTTTTTTCAGGGTGACTCCGGTGGACCTTTGTTCGCTTGGGAGAAGCGACGATTCTCTCAGGTTGGCGTCACATCGTGGGGATTTGGCTGCGGAAATAGATTGAATCCGGGCGTGTTCTCTCGGACCACTTGTAAGCTTTGTCATATTACTTGTAATGTGCCTTTGTCTGAACTCATTTCCACAGCATGTGATGTTGTTGTTGTTCTTGTTTTTATTATTATTTCACTCCAGCCTTTCTCTACTGGATACATGCGAATACATTAGATGCCCTGTGGTGTGATGATGATGCTATCATTTGACCTCGCTTCCAATTACCGGGGGAATTATTATGATGATGATGGCGTCTGGGGTGGTGATGGACTCTCTTGGTGTACCCCATAAGGCTAGGAGGTTATACAATTGTTGTTATATTACTATTATTATTATTGTTTTAATTAAGCAGATCATTTGTTGTATCCTTGGATCTTAGTCTGATTAAAATAAAAAACACATTAGAGCTTGCTTAATTGTGCCAATTAATTAACTTGTCATGAACGCAGCAGGATTTCCTATCCAGGCTCAATTGGACATCAATAGTTTGTCGTTGGTTGCAATGCTGGCATGTTGTACTTCGTTTCGAGAATATAACAGTAGAGTTGCTTTTATTTTTAAAACCAATACATTTTTACAGAGAAACAGTAGCCGTTGATATTGTTAAAAAAAATGTTTATTGTCATTTTATTCGGATTCCTTGGGGGCAGTGAAGGAATGAACGATGCGTCAAGTTGGCGAGTCGGAACCACTAGCAGACGTAAGGTTACAATGGACAATTGCATCGATGATTTTTTAACTTCTGTGGATAGTTACTTTTTTCCACGTGTATGCCTTGAAATTGTTCTAGTAAGTTGATTTATAATTTAAATTGCAGTTCTTTCGTGCAATCGAACTTGGTACATTTCGGAGAGAGAGAGCATTCTAATCGAAAGTCCGGGGTTTGGGGGCTCAGCCGGGTATCCGAGGGGAACTAGTTGCATTTGGAGAATTTACGTAAGAACGTTGAAAGTTTGTGTTGAAAATGTACAAAATATTTAGAAATATATGCTATTTCTAAATATTTTGCTAAATAATTTGTGTGACATTTTATAGAATAATCGATGTAACTTGATCATGAACTGTCCGAAATTCCGATTGAGCGATTTGCTCTGTTTTGATTACATGGAAATTCAGAATTATTATGGCTGGAGTAGACGGTTTGTTGTACGATAAAAATGACTTTGATCGGTGCCGTTGCACTCTTCATAGAGGAATTTGTATACATTTCTAGGCATTGTGGACTTCAAAGACCGAGTGACTTGAATCTCGGAAGATTTACCACGATTGCATTCATATCTTCAACGCTGTTCAAGTTTCCTCTCACGGGATTCCGATGTCGGATTCAGTGTGAGGAAAAAGGTAAATGGTTTGAATATTTTTTGGTACGGCGTAATACAATTTGAGCAATACTTGTGCGTTATAGAAAAATTGGAAGTCACGACCACGACGTCACCGAGCAAAGTTTCGCCATCTAACTGCAGTGCGTTTGTAAATCAGAGTAATTAGTATACAAGATAATTAAATTAACTACACATGACATCTACGGATATTTTCCTAGCTTGTGGTGTGAGCTTTACGAAAAGAAAATCCAAGATAATCAATGGAACAGCAGCCTTTACGACCGAGTTCCCCTGGATCGTTGCTCTGGTTTCAAAAAATGATGACAAGATGCCATTTTGTGCTGGATCTCTCATTAGCAACCGATACATTTTGACTGCTGCTCATTGTGTTCAAGGATCACATTCAAGATTTCGAGTTATTTTAAATTATGACCCGGAGGATGTGACGATTCTTGGAAGTCGAAGCACTCAGTTGCAAGTTGAACGGGTGATTGTGCATCCAAAATACAATAGTCTTCGCCTGGATTTTGATGCTGCACTCATCAAATTGACTCGTCCCTTTGACCTCAACGAGTCCACCTACACAGTTCCTGTCTGCCTGCCGGAATTGAAAGATCGACTGCAGAATTTCACGGGTGAAAATGCCACAGTGATCGGCTGGGGTGCAACATCAGTTTCTCCCGTTGAATCCGGTGAGTGTTTCTAGTGTGTACGAGAGTTTTCGGAGTGACGACGCCATCCTTTGGAGGGAAATGAATTTATTTTCCCTGATACTGCTTCTCTTCACAGGCTCCCGAAAAGGACGTGTTCCGCTTCAGAAGGTGAATCTGTCTGTGCTGGCGGATCGGAAATGTCAAGAGGCTTATCCGGACCGAAGGATAAAACCTGAAAAGCTGTGTGCCTACTCGCTCTTTCAAGATTCTTGTGAGGTAAGACGGAAGGATGATGTGGAGGAAGGAGAGGTTGGAAGTAGTTATGGGAACGTGATGATGAAAGGATGATTTTCTCAGGGCGATTCTGGAGGACCTTTGATGCTGCCGAAGAAATCCCCTCAAGATATTGCTTCCTTATTTCAGATAGGTATCGTCTCCTCTGGATCGGGATGTGCTCAAGTAGATACTCCCGGCATTTATATTCGCACTCCAGGTACACACATGAGAGCAAATTTCCACGTTTTTAAAGCATTTATTATGACGTGATATTCCTGTCTAATGACCTACTTATTTCTGAACAGAAATACTGACCTGGATTAGTATCAATACACGAGATAGCAGCTACTGTGCAAGATGAAGCTGTCAAAAGAACATGTTAATAACTTACAGAACATGACTGCATTAGGATGGTGTAAAAAAGTTTCTGTGACGGTTATTTTCCGATTTCAGTTGAATAATAGAGCGTATTTAAATATACAAGTCCTCATGTATTTGTATCTCGTCCTTGAGCATATTGATAATATCCGCACCGCAGTAGAACGAGGGTTGTCTTGGTACATTGGTTACAAAGTCTACAATTTTATAAAATAAAATTCGTTGAAAATCTCATGGTTGAGCTGAGCTTAATTCTCTCTCATTTTCGTTCCTCACTCACTCACTCCATCTCGTTGCTGCCGAGTGAAACGAAATCGTCTGTGGTTTGGTTGCTGGTATGTCTCCATCTCCATTATTCTTCACAGCCCTCTCCATAATTCTCTACAGATCATCTCGAGCCTTTCACGACCACCACGAAATATACCAGCAGAGCCTTCAAACAGTATGGGACGCACCGATGGAAATAGATGTTCGCGCTATGCACCGCCATTGCAAAGGTCATTGCTATTACTACCCAGACTCGTGCCAGAATCAAATGGGCAATAAAGAGTGTATTGCGATCGTCTCCATCCAAAAGTTTCGGCCGATTTGCAAGCATGCAAATCTAACTCGTGCCACGGATCTATGTGACCGTCAAGATCACCTATTCAGTCTAACCCTCATGTACGTGGTCAATCCTGACTTTCTGAAAAACGCCAAGCGTCTGAAATATGACGTACTGAAGTGCAATGTGGAGCCTTTTGTTGCAATTGCTTTTTCCAAGGAAAAGAAGGCGGACATTGAACAGACCAACTTGGAGAGTGGTGAAATTGGAGACATTTTTTATGTGTGTGCAGCAGGTCAGCCTTATGTGACCTCGTGGATCCAAACCAAAGTCCCTCCTGCAGCCAACAAACCTTCCTGCCTTGGCGAAGGAAACGCCCCGAAAGCCACACAATTGAAGGAGACAAATCCATATCCACCGATGGGCTCGTCAGTTGTTTGGTCGGTTATTGAAACAATGTACAAACAGTATGCCATCGGCTGCAAAATTATCCTTTCTGACCTCCCGGCTGACCTCATTGTTCAATTTCCAAACTCCTCCTCTACTTACCAGGTCCCAGTCTTTGACCTTTCCATCATAAAAGTTGCTGCAGGGGTGGCCTTTGCCAAAAATGACATCCTGGAGGACGTGATTTTCAGCCCAAATCCCAAACAAATTCAAAACATTGCTACGGACTACAATGATACAGCCTTTATAACTGCTTTTGACGGTCATTTGAACTGGACTGGACCGGAAATGGAGCTACCTACTAGACCTCCTGAGGCAGTGTTGATCAAAGTCAAGAGTGCAATTGCAGCGGCAGAAATCAACAATGTGTACGAAAAGTGTTTGGACCGCTGGATGATGTGCTTTACAAGGACTGACGAACTAACTTGCGTTCTTCGGAAAGGTTGTCATATGCTGGTTGCAATTGAGTCTACGGATAAGGACTTTTCCATACTTAGATTTCACATGGTTATGCAAACGACCAAGAGGGAAGGGATCGTTCGTCGAGTATTTCCCAAGGGCTGGGGTGCCATCGGATTCTCCAATGATACGAACATGGGGAAAGATTTGGTATTTTCTTGCATGTATTTCGGCGAGACGTATAAAACTTCTGCGAGTTACAATGCTGAGCAGAATAACATTGTTGTGGCTGATGACAGTAATTGGGTGAAGCGACCGAAGCAACTCACCGTCAAGTTTTTCTTGCATATGGACGCTGACACGGCCCTTTGTGTCTTCGATGTGGCGACCGACGGTGAGTCGTTTGAAAATTAAGACTTATGCCATTTCTTTAAAGATTAAGAAATGACTCGGTTGCAATTTCTTTTACTGATTTAAATAATTTGAAATGCAAGCCTACTTAACTTGTAATGCAATTGATTTTGCAGAAGTAATTGTGTCGGCCTTTTTTTACTCAGCCCCGGGAACGAATCCATTCAAGCCTGAATTATGGCCCAAATTGCATTGGGATCTCAAGCGTCACGAGTTCGACATACTCCTGGCCCAAGGAACTACAATGTATGGGGATGGACGACTAAGTTATCACACATACCGAGGAGTTTGTGACATGAAGTTTTCAAAAGTGCGCTTTTGGGATCATGTTATCTTCAGTGGTTCCAATATCCTTTTAATTTCGCAATGTTTAATAATTTTATCAATATTTTTGTCATATTCTATAACCCAATGAAGGAGCCAGTATTGCCATAAAATAATTTATGATGATTTTATTAAAAGATGATATTTTAATTGCCCAAGATAACAACGTATACTTTCTTGAAACTGTCCAACAATAAGTAATAATAATATTTGTACAATAAGAGTAAATTAAACAATATAAGGATCCTTATCTTCGCTGTATTTGGCAAAAGAGAGGAAAACTTGTTCTAGAGTAGTTTGACTGAACGAATATTCTTCGACATTGTGAAACGTCTTGACTGCAAATAAAACAGAAGAACAATTAGGAAATACGTATACGTCATTAGGCAAAAAAAATCATTTTCAAGAACATGCGTGACTGTGTAACTTACGCTCTTCGAGCAAAGCAAAAGCCTTGGAAACAGATACAATGTCTTCATTCGGGACATTAAAAATAGCGCAAGCTCCATACGTATCTATCATTCGACAATGTGGAAAATATCTTGTGATGAATTTAAAGTCACTTGGAATCCCTCGACCGACAGCACCAAACAAAATCCCTCGACTTCCCCCCGATGCATTTTCCGATGCATCGTCCCCGTCCGATGCTTCTGTACTACCTCTGTGCTCCGAGCTTGACTCGCTGCTGCTGTCTCCAATCTTTTTCTTCAGTTTGATTTCTAATGTGTATCCCTTACCGTATTTATTTTTCAAGTGCTGAGGTGAGCCCAAGCACAACAATGTGCCTCGGACCATTATGCCGATGCGAGTACAGAGTATGTCCGCCTCTTCCATTGAGTGCGTTGTCAAGATTGCCCCCTTTGTTTCTGTGTGAAATGTTAATTCATAAAATGATTCGGATTTGTTTGGTAGATGTGAGGGAAGCGATAATCGATGAACTTATACCTTTAAATGAACCGAGGATTGTGTTCCATAAGAAGCGACGAGACTGCGGGTCCATACCAGTGCTTGGTTCGTCCATCAGGACCACCTTAGGCGCCCCCGCCATTGAAATCGCATAGCTGAGCTTCCGTTTGGTCCCACCTGACAGCTGCTCAGGATATTTGTCTGCATGCTGGGTGATGCCTAAGCCTTCGAGGAATCTTGATGTGAGCCTGAGGGAACGAAAGGTTTAAATCGATGGACATAGAACAAAACTCTTTCGATGACAAAAGAGTCCGAATTAAGTCCTAGTCATACTAGACGCGATATAACTTTAAAACTACTCACACTGCTCTCATTCGAGGATGAACACCTCGAATAGCCGCATACAGTGTGATGTGCTCCTTCAGCGTCACATTATCCCAAAGCGCATCGTGTTGAGGACAGTAACCCAAGTTTCTAAATGCCTCTGTCGTATTCACCCGCACATCTTGGCCACAAAGTTGGACCTGAAGCCGTGATGGATTTTGTCTTGTGTGAATTACAGTTTATTCTTACATGGGAATAACTACCTTTCCTGCGTCGGCGCTTTCTTCCGCAACAAGAAGCTTAATGAGTGTCGTCTTGCCCGCTCCATTGTGACCCAAAAGTCCAAACACTTCGCCCTTCTCAACCAACAAATGAATACCATTGGCCACACGACGTAACTGGCGGCCATGAAGATACACCTTTTCAAGATCCTAAAATATTCACATGCAAAATTTTTCATAAATTCGCCATTTGCAACGATTCATAAGGTAACGTGGGCGATCTCTCAACTAACATAGATCGCTACGACAACTTTCTCGTCGCCTTGATTAACGGAAAAATACTCTATTGCACGTTGTCTTTCCATCACGACTTCCTCATCCATGACGCCATAATTTGGCAGAAACGACGTTTGTCGATCTATATTCGTTGCATCGACACTAACTCGCGGTTTCTGCAATAAAAATCACGATGCAGCATGAATCTACATATGCTGCCACAGGTTTCTCTTTGGTACACGTTACCCTGACAACTAAGGCTTCAAATGCCGTCATCGGATCCCCTGATGATGTGAAAGTATCAACAACGATGAGAATAAATAGAAATACTGGGATTTGGATCAGCATACAAGCCAGCATCGCAATGATCTCTGTCGTCCTGAAAGTATTGAAGGTGATCGCATCGTCTCTTTGATTTCTAACCGCAATCGCGTCCAAGTAAGTCTTCAGAATCCAGTAAGGAATGGCATACGGGACGTAGAATATATTGAGTGCGCAGAGCGCAATATGTAGACTAATTGGTGCAGTTCGTATTTCATTATCACCCCCAAAATCCTGTACTTGACCATCCAATGCCGTCGTCTGCAATGATGTTAAATTATGGAAAAATTACACATATATTCCATTCCAACTCTAACTTACCGCCAGCATAGCAATAATTCCCGTCCAGAAGGATAGTGTGGGGTAAATCACCTCCACAGTATGCACTCGACTGAAGAAACAGGATAAAATCGCACTGAAGAGCATCGAAGGGATGATGCATACACATAATAATCCAGCCAGCACAATCAGAGCATAAGGCTTAACAAAGGCTTCAACTCGAAAAGCAAAAATCAAGCAGAGCTGGCCCAAAAGCACGAGCAACATCATGAAGCCGAATGGCACGAAAAAAGTGAGAAAATAAACTCCTGTCGACACTCCATTCACTCTCAATTGGTTGCGCACTTTGAGCTGAAAGTGTCAATCCTTTCTTTAGGATGAAGAAAGTGTAGCAGAAAGTTGAGGATTGCTATGAGCAAATGCATACCTCGCGATCCCGGACAATCTCCATCACGAGCCCGGTACATGTGAGGACAAATGCCATACCAAGGATCCCCACGGCAACAAAAGAAAGCCGAAGTTCTACGCTCGTGAGGCCTTCAAAACGCCCAAACGGCTCGTATCGATAGTTTGTTTTCATAAGCATCGGGCTGGAAAGCTTCTGTGTGATCACACTGCGGGAGAAAATAATATTATTACGACCATGAAATGATTGTAATAAGCTCAGTGATAGACTTCAAGGGTACTAACCTTGAGAAGAATTTTGACAGAAGGTTCAGTACGAGTGGTGGGGAATGGAAGAATGATCCATTCACACTGACTTCAGCTTTCATATGATAGGCATCACCCGTTTCAATGATTGAGACAATGTCCACAGCGGCCATCAGGCCCGCACGTGGGTTTATCAACAGTAGCCCATCGAAAGCTCCAGTATATCCACCAATGGCCTCAATACCTTGTTTTTTCAAGTAACTATAAAACCCGGAACCATTCTCCTGTACAGTAATACGGACGTCTGATTTATATTTTCCTGAAAGTTGACCCATTTTTCAGCTTACGCTCTCAATATTATTTAATTTTGATCATTGACAAACCGAGTAGGCTTTCTATATCCAAATACATGGTCCCGTAAGTCACATTGGCAGCCGCATAAAAACCAATGGCCGAGAGGACAAGCGGCAGTATAAATATCCACACAATGTACTGCACTGACCGCGTAAGTCGTCTTATGCGCAGTGAGATCAAAGCCCACATTGTCTTGAAACAGGATGGCTTGTGAGGCATGTCTTCGTGAAGAAGATCAATCTCATCACTCTGGTCAATCTTTTCAATTGTTTTCACGTCCGTCTCACTCAAGTTAAGATCGTTGGCGATTCGGAGGAAAACTTCTTCCAGTGTGGTCAATGAAACGCCATATCCTTTGAGCTGACCACCTTTGGCAACTTCAGCCTCCAAATCGGCCAGCAATTGCGAGAACTTCCCTGATTCGTTGAATGGAAGGGAATACTTGACTTCACGAGCAATCTGCTTCCGAGTTTTTAGCGCTTCCGGGATCCAACGTTCGATGATGACGTCACTAACTAGGTTGTCTTTTCCTCGACGGGCTAGCTCTAAGCTGTTTCAAATTCTATGAATTTCCAAATGTGGCAGTTGAATACTAATTGATCGACAAGTGACTTACGTGAGTGTGTAGCCACAGCCATATCGATTTTTGAGGAACGAAGATGAGCCTGCGCAGCACAAGAGACCCTCATGAATTATTGCTTTTCGATCAGCCAAACTGTCTGCCTCGTCCATGAAATGTGTGGTGAGTAAAATTACTTTCCCCTCTTTCCTTTTGTCCAGCAAATCCCACAGTTTTCTACGGGATACTGGGTCCAGTCCGGCAGATGGCTCGTCCAACAATATGAACTATAGAGCAAATCCATACAAATAGAAAACGTAAATTAGTTAACATGATAAGGACCACTAATAATTGTAGATTACAATGAGAAAACAATTGATTATTTGGTGCTAGGTTACCGGCGGGTCACCAATAAGAGCAATGCCAACTGAAAGCTTTCTTTTTTGCCCTCCGCTCAGTTTATCAGCCCTGAGGTATCGATTCTCAAAGAGGGACAGCTTTGGCAATAATTTATTTGTCTCAAGTCTGGCTTCTTCTGCTGTTAAACCCTGAAGAGATATTTGATAAGCGGAGTTTCCAAGGTTGCTTAGCTGGACATACCCTTAATTTCCCGTAGAATTCCAAGTGCTCTTCCACAGTGAGCGCACTGAAGTGAACATCATATTGGAGGCAAACACCGAGCATGCGCCGAAGAGCTATAGCATCTGCAGGGTCTCTGTATACATTAGCAACTAGTTGCATTTGCCTTTCACTAATGACTACAAGACAATGGAAGCGGTTAATAGGCCCACCGTGTATCAAGGCCGAAGATTTCTGCACTACCACCAGTTGGCTTCATGAATCCAATAAGCATATTAAATAGTGTAGACTTTCCAGCGCCATTTCTTCCCAAAACGGCTGTGATTTGGTCGGGATAAATATCCAAAGAGATACCTCGAATGGCATCAATTTTCTTTTTCGACCAGCATGAAGTATAAGTTTTGCGTATATTTCGGATTTTAACTGCCTCCCGGCCTTCGAGCTCTTCGTCTATTGGTTCGATTATGTAAATTTCAGGAAAATCTTCTTCCTTGTCTTCCTAGGAAAGTTAATTCGCGTTTGAGTTGTTCGTCGATGTGCGTGTGCAAACGACAGATTTATAAAATCAGGCGTTTGATTTACCGTTATAAAAATATCAGTAAAAATTTGAGAGAAATTGTGATATGTATCGATGAAAGGTTCATAAATGGCAAACAAAATTTTTCATGCTTTTTGTGCTCACAGATTCATCGAGCAAGAATTGATGCAAAATTTACAAGTAAAGTAAACTCACATCCATACAAGCAGTACTCTCACTCTAAAACCAACCTGTTTCGGGCGCTTGGACGGCTTGGGCCAGCAGAGTAACGGAGGAAGCCTCCTGACGCCGAATTCATCTGGTGGGAAACTATTGCAGTTAAAGTGAAGAAATCAATTCAGTTCCCAACACTGTTCATTTCTTCGCACAACTTACCCGGCAGCACAGCCTCCAAATAGAAGCCGACAAGAATGTAAAGCGCTGTATCGAATGCTAGAAATATCAGCGATGTGAGGACGTCCTCAGCTTTATTGTCAATAAGCAAATGGCTCCATTGAGCTCCTCCATTGCTTTCTAATGTCAATACCTACAGATATCCCATTAAAATTTCCACCAATGCACTCCAAACTTCCGCTTACCTGATCCAGCCCAGTCGAGAAGGCAAATGAGCTCAAGAGCTTGAGTGGATATAACCGCCGACTCACGTTGTCGAAGAATGTCTGGACGGTGAACAAGAGGGCAGCAAATTGGATCATCGTAGAGCCCACCACAGCAGCTGTCTGCGTAAAATGTCATTGGATTAAATTTGTAGCTTCGTTTGTTTCTAGAATAAAATTTGGATCGAAAGTTGGGTAGAAAAACCTTTGGCTTGTGGAAGATTGGCGTAAGGGCAAACGCGAAGGCAATGACAGACACGCCGAATAGAAAAAATAGGAAAAATAGGATCATCGGTGCTCCTTCTTTTGTTATGAAGAAGTGGTACACAACCGTAAAGACGCACGCAATGATCGATACTATTACGCCGTATAGAAGAAACCATGAACACCTACATAGAGGCCAATGAGACTTTGGAAAATTTGCGAACACTCGGTACAAGTATGCAAGCAATTACCAATAAGCGCTCTCCATTACCCCAGCCATTCTCAAACCATCCTTCACTTTGTTTGTCTTTTCAGTCACCATGAGAACCAGCATGTTGTTTATCAAAATGGTCAACGAGGCCACAGCCAGAAGAATGACGAAGAGACGCAGGAGGACGTCCAATTCTGTCAAATTAGAGCCATTGAATTTTGTATTAATGCTATTCGCCAACAGCAGTTTTTAACAACGTTAGAAAGATAGGTCAGAGTTCAAATCTGTTGATGTTGCCTAATTTAAAACGAAGACCTCTTCACATATCAGTAAAGA
>JAQIWI010000838.1:0-21962 GCA_034698825.1 Deuterosminthurus bicinctus | reverse complement strand
AGTTGATGCAAATTTTCCCTTCCCCGACAACTTCTTCCACTTTTACTGCTCCTCTCAATTGTCAGCGTCACTTCATACGAGCTCCAACAAGAATCAATGATGAAGGAGATGGAACCCTTAAGAAATTCACTTAAGGTTTCTAAATTGCACAGAGAGCAGCCACTACTACTGGGAAGAGAAATTCATAATCTTTTGTGTGTAATTCTTTACGTGTCATACAACCAACCAACCAACCGTTAGTAAAACTACCAAAGAAAAGGTGTCATTTGCCCCTGAGAAAAATTCTGAAAGCAGTAGAATGCAAGACAGAAGATACACATGACGACGACGACACTAATGCACTCGCCTCCATCTGATATTAATCGGTAGCATTAATTAGAAGCAGCTCCATTGTAAAAGACTCACAGCATACATATATACTAGAACAGGATGTAAAGATTCCATCCAGCCGTTACATACAAATGACATAAAAGAATTTACACGCCTGCCTTGCCTCTTCTGCTAATAATAACAACATCAGAGGCAAGGATACACTTTACCACCGCCATCATCATCACCATCATCACTTGCTTTGAGAATGTGAGAAAGGACTGGAGAAGTAGCAAAGTAAAAAGGATTTGTCGGATGAAAATACACACACAGACCATAATGCTGAAAACTAGAGGGAGGGGAATGAGTGGAAGGAAAAGAGGATAGAAATGTATTAATTTCCTATTTTGTTACAAAGAGGCGAGACAATGGAGCAAGGGAGTTTTCTGTGGTGTCTCAAACTCGTGATGGTGGTGGTTGGTGAAAGAGGGAAAATTAGTAATTAGAGGAGGAAAGGTGTGGTCGCTGGAAGGCTTAGAGAAGAGGAAAAGTTTGAATGAAACCGAAGCAAGAAGGAGAGGAAAAAGGAAAGAGAGGAGGAGGACTGTGTGACGGGAAGGAAATGGTGCTAATTGAAACTGAAGGATTAGGAAGCAGTAGAAATGTTGGAGATTAACTTGCAAAACCTGAATGGAATCAAAGATATGGAATCAATGGGGTGCTCTTCTCTCTCACACTCTTCACAAGTCATACAGCTGGAACCGCCTGTGCATGAGATGATGAGAGACGGGAAAAAGGGAAACCTTTGAAGACATTTCAACCGTCCTTTTTCACGCTATTACATATATACATATACGCACACGGCTAACATTATGTCATGCAGGAACATATGGCAACCATTTCACCTTCATCATCCAGCATAATTGTTATTTTCACTCTGGAATAATTATTAAGAGGAAGACTGTGTGCTTTGCTCCTGGTTCATATATACGATTATATAAAAGCACAGAAAAGGTTTCAATTAAATCATTCCACCTCCTCGTCGTCAGGACGAGCCCTGCGAGTAAATACAAGACAGAGAGAGCTTCACTACCCACTCAACAACGGTCATATATCCTCTACTGGAAAATTAATCTTGATGGTATTAGCCTCCAGTAATGCATTCATATTGGCGGAGATGAAGGAGAGATGCCACATGTGAGAGAGCATTTAAGGATAAAGGCTCAAACTTGCCCTTTTTTGGCTTCAGCCGGACCATTACAGTTGTCCATAAGTGGACTGTTTTTTCCCTTTAACTCCAGCAATCATCATCTCTCACTCTGCGGACCTTCATCATTTCCACTTGATTTTTATTTCCACAGCAACATTTTGATCACTATCAAGGCCACTACTCATCATCAACATGAAAACTCTGTCCTCCTGGTGGCCCTCAAACTGAGATTTTTATGACATTGTCCAGGAAAACTTTTGCAGTTCTACTGTCATTTGATTTCTATCTGATGGAGGAGGAGGAGGAGGAGGAAGGAGACAAAGCAGACGGACCGACTGGTTGGAATCCCTCCAGGCCATTTTTTTCCTTCCAATTAAAAATCAAAAAAGCTTTGTTAATCTTATCGCTGATTGTGATCATTATGAGTGATTATTACCATCTTTCCATTCACATTGACAAAGGGAGTAAATCTTGTAATAATAAGTCACATTGACCTTGTTCTTTGTATTGTGTCCGTTTCTAAGGAAGCACCGGATGATGATGAGTCCTCAAAGAATGTTTCATTGCAGCTGACTATATTATTGTGGAGGTGACTATGTGAAGATGATGCATCAAGTGTATCCGACCGAGGCGAAGCCATTGAAATTCTAGTTGAATACCAATTTATTATTGTTTCATGGGTTGAAAAAGCCCCTTATTATCCAACCTTCCAAATACTTGGTTGATGAATAATATTTTTCCCTTCGCCACACATACACCTGGTGGCACTGGCCATAAGATGAGTCATGTTCAGTAGCACATTTGATGAATAAATGCCATACATCCGCTATTCCAATGGGAGTTTACCCGGATTTTTCCCAACTCATTCTCTCTCAATCCCTCGCCTCTTTCATTACGCACAAACTATACCCCCTACGTACCTCAATATGTACATGGCATTAGATCATTTGCAAACTTATGTATTTTGATATCCCTCTCTCGCTACATCTGCACCCCTTTTAATCATCTATTTTTTTTACAAATTCATTTGATATGCCAAGGTTAAGCAAATGCAGCGTGTCGGATTGTTTGCCATTATTATAATTATTATTAAAACAAAACCCTAGAAACTTGCCAAATATATACACTACATGTGAAATGCTAGATAATTGCTCTTGACTTTTCTCATAGAAATCAGCTGGTGGATGCCAACGCACGAAAGGACACGCCTCAAATCGTCTTACCTTATCATTTGTGTTCTTCATCAAATCAAGTATAGTAGTGATGATGAATGAAAGAGATGCCCTACCTCTACCTTACAATGTTCAACTCCATATGTTTGCATTATTTTTTTTCTTCTGTCCGATCATAATCATGACAGCCATAATGTAGAAAAAGTACCCCTTTCATCGCGGATAAAGGTCTTATATAAACTACTACTTGAGATTTTATTCCTATTGTTTGCTTGTCTTGTCTGCGTCATGTCATTGGAATCATGAGGCGTTTCATCATCATGTCAGCGGCGTACACACACACGTAAACTCTCATGCATGCAAAGCTCAATTGACCAGTCAACCTGCACACTTGCAATTCCCAGAACTGGTGAGAATTTATCATTAAAAGAACCCTCCCAAATTGTTAACGACAGGAACCGGGAGTACGGTATATGCGTCTGCATGCTCTCATATGAAAGTGGATGATCTACGCCTGTCTATTCATCCCTTCCGATTATGATTACAGAGGAACAAACGGACATATGCGGCATAATGCACACACGCCAGCAATTAATTTGTTGAGAAAAACCGTGCAAACTGTTCTCATGATAAGGGTGCACAGAGTTTAGTATGGGAGAGGCTGAAGGGGATACTCGCATCGACGTGTTACATGAATGACGACAGGCTCACACTACACCAGAAGGGTGAAGCCCTGGTTGCCAGCGTCACAGATTTACATGAAGGAGACACCACATGATCCCTTTATGTAATGTCACAATGAAAATGAATGCATGTTTAATAGTAAAGGAAATCTTAGCCACCCGGAACTACACTGATAAAAAAAAGCATGATCCCCTATGACGACTCATGTCAATCCTTGTTCAGTATTGCACATTTACAAACATCCAGCAGCAGCATGTTGTATAATACTAATTTATTGCATTCAAGGCCTGCATATGTGTGTCCGTGTCCCTCTAATGTGAACCGTTTTTTTCACTCGTCAAGCGCTCATTTTTTAATCCAATGTCTCCTCATCATTCGCTCCCCTCTCGGTTCATCCTGCGTACACACGCACTCCTCAACTGCTCTACACACACGCTTCCTCTTCTCTTGTAACCCTCTGATACACTAAAAGGGTTACTCCGTAGCACTAATTTCCCTAATTAAATGTTCAAGTACTAATAGGGAATTAGAGAAAGGACGCGAGAGTTGGAGTGAGGACGATGATGATGATTGGAGCAGCAGCTTGAGCTTGCCAACGCATTATTTCTATCCATGGTTTCCAACCCGCCCTTGCCACCATCATCATCATCTGACAGACAGAAACATTTCCACTGACTCTACAACAGAGAATTTAATCCGAGAAAATAGACAAGAAATGGAGAATCTAGCGTGGAATCTTGTACTGTAACTGTAAGGCTCATCGCAACCTACAAGATTGACGGACAGAATGATTATGTAATTTGAGCAATTTTTATTGCAATAAAATTATACAACTAAAGCTAATGAGATGATTATGTCTCATGTTCCAAGGGATTCTTCAGCTACTACTCCATCCCTTGAAAAGCTACTGCACCTCAATAACTTTCTTAACTGCCAGCCTCCTGCATATCATGATCATGATTATAAACTGCCAGTATTAAACTGAGCTCACTGCTCACGTCTACAAGACTGTGAGCTAAAATTCACCAACATTATGACTAACAGTAAGGGGTTACCCCTGTATGCTTGTAATATGCAATTAGGCTTGATAGTCTGCGAATGACGGCCACATGAATCACCCATTTTAGCTAATCTCCTCAACATTAACCATATAAGCTTTGGAAATAATGGAGTGGCTCACTATAATGCCCAAGTTCCCCCCACAACAGTAAAGGTAAGAAGAAGAAGCTTGAGCATGTATAAAGACTGAATGCCGCGAGCAAATCGCTCTGCACACACATACTAAAGTATCATCGTCATTTGCCCTTTAAGCCCCTCCACATAAGTATATACGCTACACTATAAGCTTTCTCCACTACTTACAGTTCATTCTATCTCTGGCTCTCCCTTCTGTGAAAACAGAGAGAGAGACATTTAGGCTGTCTAAAGCTCAAGTTTTAGCAAGCATATGGGATGAGCCAAGGCTCTGTGTGAGTGGAGTGGAGGATGGTGACCCAGCGGGGGAATTGCAGTGGAAGCTAACACAGCAGAGCACATGAGACAAATAGAGAAAGAGAAAAGAAGAAACTGAGAAGAAAGAAACTTTTTGCCCAAATCAACTAAAAACTTTTTTCCCCTCAATTCACTTATTTTTACTCTATCGCTCTCCCTTGTTTCCTTCCCAATAGCTTGACTCTAATTTATCCAACTTATTAGTCTTATTAAAGCAACTCTTCCCCTTGTTTTTTTCTAACTGCTCAAAAACTTTTCCTGTTGCTTCTCTCACATAGCTTTGCTTTTGCCATAGTTGCCGCCAACCGCCTTTAATGCTTCGTCTGCAAAGCCCATATAAATACACATGAAGCTGAGCATGCAAGGAGGAGCATTAAAGCGGAGCGAAACTCTCTGACTTGCGAGAGTCAGATTTTCACTGCTCTCTCAGCTTCTCAACTTGCAACAGATTCTAATTGCCAATTACCCTCCACCCCTTTCCCACTTTATTGCTCATACATACAAAATCCCCTTTCTTTGTAGCTTCATTACATATACATAAGTCAAGTCGGAATGATTTTTAACCCCGGAAAGATACTACAGGGAGACAAAGCCAACGCCATGTTTTTATTATTGCCACCACGAGCACCACCACCACCATCTCCCCCACATACATTATTGGTTGGACATAAATCTTGCACACAAAATGCTGACTTGGTAGACTAATTATACCTGGTGCTTGTCACATGGTAGTGGCACCAGGTGTCGCTTGGGGTGTAAGAAACTCCAAGCTTTCTCTTGTCGACGTATATATACGTATACTTTTCCAGCTGACAACCAACTGGCTGATAGGATGCTTAACACAAGCCCAATGGAACGAATGGCTTGGGCTAAATTATCAAGAGGAATTACACGGAACATTGACGGGATTTTTAAGACGTCGGCTGAAAGTGCGGGAGCTTCATTAGAAGAGAAGAAATTTGACATGTTAACAAATGGGGGGCATATCTTAGGAGCTAAGTGTCCTAATGGGGAAGAGGGGAGAGTGGAGGCGGGCCGTGTTGTGACGTGAGTGTAAGCCGAGATGAAATTATGCATCCGTTTCCACAATCTCCTCCCAAAAATAATCCCAGCCTGTGAGTATAATGACTGGATGCACGGACACATTTTCAAGACAGCTCATTTCTTAAGAATTATCCACTTCTCTGATTGCACACAGCCTATATCTTTTCCATATGCCTCACGCACAAAGTCAAAGTGATGGAAGTGTTGTTGGTGATGTTCGTGTATACATGACAGTGTGTCTGCCGTGGCCATAATATGAAGGCCGGAGGAGCAGAGAAGAAATGTGAGGATTTATATTGATGATGCATGTCTGAGTGAAATAAATTTCATTCAGCTTTCGCTTTTAAGTGCGTTAGACCATAATCAAGCGGAATGGATGAGTTTATTTTGGATTTAACTGCTCTTAAAATAGGCTCAGCATGTTGTGTGAGTCAGGGAGCAATGTCTTCAATTGTCCTTCTTATTGTGGCCATTGCTTGTGCAATGACAGGCTTTTAGAGGAGTGCAGTACGTACGTACAGAGAGCTGAAAGACGTGAAGGAAAGAGGAGCAGGAGAGATACGGAAATAGCATGACGATGACTGTACCACACTAAACGTGTAGACTTGAGCCCGAGTGATTATATGAGACGAAATAGTAGGAGCCACGTAAATCAATTGTTTCTCCTAGTACAGCAATACTACTCCCAGTAGTGCATTTTACCCGCTTTCCCTTTCCTTCTGCCTCCATCCTTTACGCCGCACACATTCAGACTCCAGAGAGAGAAAAACTGCCATGAGGACGACCACTTTGTTTCTCAGTGAGACAGAACTAACGGTAGTGATTTGCACGCATTGGTTCTGCACTGCAGAGCCAGGTTGCCATGGCGATCGTAATTACTGTCTCGGCAGCAGCAATCACACTAATCTCGTCCCTTCATTTCCATTGCACACAGTGATAGGGTAATGACCTTGGGAGCCCGCGCAGGATTAAATTTAGCGCCGACCGTTAACTTATGTTCCATCTGGAAATAAGTTGAATATTGATGCACTCCCACCTCCCACGCCATGATCGCGTGCCCATGTGTGTATGTGTGTGTTTGTATGTGCACTCACCTTGGCAACCAAATTGTATCCTCTGAGATTAGATCATGTTCCTCCCTCACTCATAACCAAGAAGGCCGCGTGGCCCAATGGATAAGGCGTCGGACTTCGGATCCGAAGATTGTGGGTTCGAGTCCCATCGCGGTCAATGCTTTTTGATCGTGTGTAACACGTCCCAGTTGCTACTATGAGCAAGTTCACCTCTTGCATTTCGCAACCTGTGCTATTCTTGACTCATTATTTAAATGGGTTAGGCGTAGCAGCGTGAAATTTTTGGAGTTTTAAGCTGATGAGTTGGTAAACAAAGAAGGTAGTCTGGTAAACAAAGTTGTGTTGATATTCCAATGAATAATGTAGCATGCGGGTCGCGGGGGCATGACAAATCTAGGAATACCCCGGTGCTTTTCATATTGACAAGGACGTCATTAGGTACTTGAGATGCATGGGGAGATGATTGGGGGCGAACGGGAATGGACGATGGTCAATTATCAACAACTCTTCTCTCTCCCTCGCATGTTCCTTGCTGGATGACAGGCGGTGGTATGAACTTGCTTTGACGACCCTGTCCTTTGCTACACTGCCGCCCATTTCCACGCTTTGATGCGTGCTTTGCTAGAGTCAAATTATAGTTTAGACACAGGCATACGCTTGTACACGCTGTCATCATTATCTTCCATACGACGGGTCTAGTCATCTCATATGATAATGAAAATTATTTACTAACTCTCACTCACTCACTCACTCCATGGTTTTCTATGTCAACTCCACGTGTTGTGAGACCCAAAGGTAGATGCCATGTCATGTTGATGAGGTCGTCAGTGTATACACATGGAACTGATATATGAAATTTGATCAAACCGTTTAATTAAAATTCAGCCTTGCCTTTGCTTCTGTTTACTTTGACTGGGGAGTCAGTGATATGTGCATGTGCTTCTGCGAATGCTTGTGGTAGCGAGTGAAATTTATATACGTATCTGTGTGTATAATCAAGCTTGATATGTGAATTAAGTGTTGTGTATGTGTGTGGAAGAATTCGAGAGAAAAAGGTTGGGAGTGAATACGGAGAAATTGGAGGGAACTTTCTCGGGTATTGTAAAGAGCTCTCTGAAACTGAAGCGAAAAGAGAGAGAGAGAGAGCATATATAACTGGAAATTGTGGGCTGTACAACGGCAAATAAATGAGTCTACATAGGAACCACATCAGCCCCAGACTGACTCCAACATTCAGCCAGCTAAAGTAGCCTAATGACTGAGAAAACGAATGAGTTAAAGTAAAGCTGGAAATTAGCTGCACGCCATCCCGAAAGGTGGCTAATTAATAATCCAATAAGGGCCAATGCGTGTTGTTTTTTTCCAGTCAAAAGAGAAAGGCCAAGCTCGCCTCCTCTCAACTTTGTGTCTGCCTTTCAATCCTTACACTCCTTCACTTCTAAACTAGTTGAACCAGCTGGGCACTATGTCAGGAATTCATAATAATTTCTTGGGACTTTCCAGCTTGCTTTCACACTCTTCTGCTTGCTCATAATAAGCTATCCATGTCGGACAGGAGCTGATGCCTGAGACCAATAATTTCCCATGTTTAATTCCAGTTACACAGACTAACGTTTAACATGGATTGGACGCTCTTTGCACGTTAAAGCTGCTGGATTTTCTTTCTCGCAAGAAAATGCGACGGCGGGAGTGTGTGATGGGAATGGGGGAGAGTGAGAGCTTAGACTACGAGGGCAAGTTTTCACTCCAACAACCTTATCTCCTCTCCCATTCCATTTCCTTTTGACAAAGCTCAGACCCGGAGCTCTTGACGATTACATTATTTGACAATCTACATTCCACACATGCTCCCCAACACTATCGATGTAACTTTAAATATAGCCAGGAACCCAGCAGCAGCGGACCCTTTCCGCACTCTTGTTACTACTACTCCTCAGCTTAGTTAGTTTACACGGAGAAACTGTATCTTTATACTGTAGTGTCCCCATAGTATGAGGCGGCTGCTACTGCCAATGAACCACATGAGAGAAATGAGAGGCTGAAAAATAATAGTATCCGCAGAGGCAGCGGTGCACTCAACCGCTCTGATTTTACACTGCTCTCTTCAGCACACCCAAACACACACATCCAGCCGGAAAGAAGATGATGCAGGGGACTTAATATGCCACAAACGTGTCTCCACAGATTAATTTCTCTTTCATTGTAAACACACGCACACACACCAACTCATAGAAGTAAATGAGAGGTTGTTGTTGGAGAGAAATTCATAAATTATGGGTCAACTGCCTCACATATGGAGACACCTTGAAAAGAAAAAAGTGTGTGTGTGTGTAATCAAGCCACGCATTTCTTAAGGTAAACTCTAGGGGTTTATTCTATGTTGTCAGCTCGTATTTGATTGTGTGAAAAGTAACAATATCCCACTCACTTCCGAGCCCATTCGGCTGAATAACAAGCAGTGAGGCAGAAGCTTTTTCAACAATTATCAGCCAAGACATAAGGCGAGAAGACTGAGATTCTCGTTCTTCTCGTCTTCCAAATATACAACGCTGTCCTCTTCCCGTTCTGTGTGGTATGAATGGGAGTGAAAGATACACGACAGTTTCCAAGGTAGGACCTGGGTGCGCTTTGTACGTGTGCGTTAAAATACACAAGGAAACCCACATGTTTCTCTCCTTTGGCTGGACATGACGTCCAAACAAGTTGTCAAAAGTCACATATGTCCACAAATCATTTCCCTCTATGCACCTACGCACTACTTTGAGGGCCAAACCCGAAGAGACCCACCTTTGCTGCAAGACCGCAGAGGGCTGACGTGTCCGTGTGTGTGTGAAATGTGCGTGCTTGTGTAGACAGTTCCAGTCCTAATTTTCTCGTCATTCACCTCCCCATAAATCCTTGCACAGTTTTCACTTCCACCTCTTTCTCTTATGTCTGTTGTTAACAAGGGGAGTTTAGCTCATGAATCTTTGCAAGACTACAAAATACAACTCACTTCTTTTACCTTAAATCTAATACGATCGGATTTGTGTAGCTGCAAATTTTTAAGACTGTTGTATAGTTGGTCTTCATAGGCCATTGTTGAAGGGACGTGCGTCCTTAGTCGTCTATTCTCATCTCTTCTATCGTCTCCCCTGAAATTTTTGTCTTCCAAGACACTCAACTCTCTCACAAACACAAGGAGAAAACAGAAAAATTCCTTGGTAAAATCACAACAACAAGTCTGTCTACGGGAAATTCTTCATTCGTCAGTTGTTCTGGTTTTCTCATCTTTTCAAATCCTCTCTTTCTCTCTCTCCCCTCCTCTCTACTCCATGTCTCCCTTATGTCGTCCGTCTCATTGCTCAAGCAGAACTGTGTGTGGCGGTTTTGGAAATGCCTGAGTGGTTTATTGGTGAATATAAAGGCGATTTGAAAGGGTTCAAGGAAGGGGGAACTCATGAAAACTTGGAATGCAACTTTACTCGTTCACATATCATACACTCACACGCGTGCACAAATGCACACACACACACAGAAGCACGCCAGAGCGACATACGAATTACAGGGAAACTCAAGCTTTTTCTCGTGTCATCGACTATAGCATATAAGCACACACGGTATTTCATGGCCGCTTATTTTCGACTAACTTTGGTAATATTAGCCAAGCTACACGTCAACCAGAGCATAAATTAAATTCTTGACTCTGTTATTTATTGCATATTAATAATATTCGCTATTTTTTCTTCATTTCTACAGAAAAGGCCGAGCGGACACATAGCGTTGGATCTTACAGAAATGCTCTATTTGTGTTGTGAGGGAGAGTGTTCTGTTGTGTGTATGATTTATGAGTTTGTATGTATATATATACACACACATATACATGCAGTCTGAACTGCGAACAAACAGAAGCTAGTAGTGGTGGTGGTGGGGGAGGTATAGGATTCTAAAGGCTAATGTATATTCTATGCCACGATATGAGGGAGGGGTTTCACATGAATGCTCCTATAAAATCCACTGTGTTTGCCTATATTCACTGCTATATGTCATTGCTCTTAGCAAGCCACTTTGTCTCACTCAAATTTCGCAAGCACATCTATCGGAGGGGAATGACGGTGAGAATGATCGGGATTTCCGGTCGCCCCTATATAGTGTGTCTCTGGCAAAGAGCGGAGAAATTACATTGCTTATGCTGCTCTGTCATCAACTTCTCTGCAAAGGTTGGAGCATTGGTATGAATTATATCCGTCCATGGTCCCTCCACGGGTAATTCTATATCGGATATGTTTGTCAAGAAGACGGACGATTAATATCTGACGAATCTCTCTTTCAACTACTTGCATTCAGCCCACTTTTCAATATGATTGTCCCCTATATGATGCTTCCCACTGCACTTTTCGCTCTCTCGGTTCCTGCTCTTATACATGTAGTAGTATGTGGCACAATCATGGCGGAGATGCCTGTCTAAGGACATTCCTGCGTTCGGAGGAGAGAGATGCAATTCAGGGAAATTAACGACTCATGACGGAGGGAGTAGGAAAGGAAGAAAAGGCTGGAGAAATTTGTTTTCCATTCACCAATACATCGAGAGAGGATCGACGGGTGGAAAAAAAATCAGTTAGACGAGAAGCTTTTCAAGGTAACATGTCAGTTGTGTGCGTGTCTGTTCGACTGTGCGAGTGATACTGAGAAGGGATGGTTATAATAAAAAAAGAAACGAGTGTGAACTGAATAAATAAATGGTCCGCATGCATGTTGAGGAGGGGGAGGAGGGCGAAACTGTGAGAAAGTGCAGAGTCATAAGTTACGTAAACGGAAGAGTAAGTGAGAGAGAGAGAGATGGATGGATGGAGAAAGGGAGAAGGGAAATCAGAGGCGAAAGCTAAATGACAAGGGAGCAAAGTGCGTTTTTTGGAGGCGGTACCATCGGGTTGCAAATGGAAGGTCGGCAAAAAAAAATTGATCAAATGGTTAGGTAAATGTGGTGGGCAGATAAAAATGAACGGATGGATGGGTAAATTGATGAAGACGGAACAGTGAGATCGTGGAAAACTGTTGTCCAACCATTATACTACATTCTGCATTCTCATTACCATAGGCAGGGCGAAACAAAGAACAATTAGATGTACGGGCGAGTAACAAAAATCATGTTGACATGAGCCGTGTGACCAGAACTTAAAGAGCTCATATTTGAGCTCCTTTTCTGCACACAAGAAGGAAAAAAACATGTGATGCGTAGAGAGAGAGAGAGTCTGATGTGAACATGTGTGTTGGGGTGAATTAATGGGTGTGAGCTTGATTATACTGGGACACACAGCGCCTCACTTATATCAGATCCGCTCTCTCACATGCTTTCAATCGATCCACCCTCATAGACATGGAGTTCAATTAAAAAATTGCTTGCTTGAGCATCCTTCTTCCCACAGAGAGACAAAGGGTCTGGGACTGGAGTGTGGCAAGCTATCTACCTCACACATTTATATGTTACATGTGTCCTGTCCTTCGGGTCTGCGAACAGTTAAACGCTTGAGCTTTTTCGGCAGACGAAAATCCACCAAAAAATGTCTACACTATATACAGCTTGTTGTAGAGAGGTTGAGCGGTGCGAGATGTGGACTTGTATTTTGGTGCATGAGTTTTTATTCCAATCGATTCACATATAGAAGCAACTCATTTCCACTTGTTTTAAGATTGTTCCACAACCCCAAGCTGCTGGCGGCTGGAGCATTAGCGAGTAAAGCTAGATAGGGCCTTCTTGATGAAATTGAATGAGACAAAAGTATATAGGAGCCACACAGGAACCACTTGAGTAGTGCCTAGGAAAGCGTTGTGCAGCCTTGTAGCCGGGCATTTCATAATTCCTCTACAACCATCCATCTCCATCAGTTGAGCATGATTCATTATTCTCGTCGTCGTCGTCGTCGTCTTCGTCAGCAACTAAAAGTATACGAGACTGGATGGCGAGTGTGTTTGCACTAAAATGGGAGCATATGTGCCACAAATTCAGAGCTTCTCCTAATGCTCTGCCGACTGTTTAACAGCCGGAGCTTATGTGTCCATGTAAAATGCATGGGAGGTAGTTATAAGTAGCCGGACTGACGTTGATTTCATTTCAACTGCCCTGATATTCTCATCTACCCACGCATTTTCCTATTATTGCACACATTTAAGCTGCTCAAAGAGTTACACGGAAGTGGAGCAATAGCTCAGAACCCTTAGCGTAATTTGAATTGCTACAAAAGTCAAGTAATTAGTCGAGAGTAGACGACGAAGAGGTAGAATTATCAAGTTTTATTTTTTTTAATTCAAAAGATGTGACGACAAAGCTTTGAACTGTGACAAAGTTGGGACAGGTAGGCAGCAATAAATGCTTGCTCATCCTTCCTGCACTATAATTAGAAAGAAAATGAGAGATTTGAACTAATTAATGATTTCCTAGCACGTGTCAAAGGTAGAAAGAGTGAAAAGGCTAATGCTTTGACTCACTTTGATGGGCTAAATGACTCGTCCTAAAGATTTTTACGGCCCACTGATTGATGATTACGTGGAAACACGCACTATTCTCTACTCTCTACCTCTCTACCTCTCTTTTCTGCTTTGCTTGTTATTCCAATTTTCTCCCACCTACACACCTTGCACGTAAGTGTAGCTTGTTCTATTCAAATGCAGAATTATAATGACTACTCGGCTTAATTTACAGCAAAAGAAGACAAGGGATAATCTTTAGTTATTATTGCTACAACAACCACTAATCAGTCCATTAGGAAACGTTAACACTTTCTGTCACTTTGCAGAAAGTTTCCGAGGCTTTTAATACCTTATTTTAATTGTATAAATAGACATGAAATGAGAGATAGAACTAATTATACATCCAGTTGAGTGACAGCTTTGTATAAACATGAGCACGGGGGCTCTAGTTTCCAACGTCAACAAATGAAACGACTGACGTAAGAACTTTATCCAAAAGGGACAAGACCAATCAGACTAGACCTGGTCGGACTCATTCTAAGTTGATTTAAACTGCTGCTATGACACTCTGCAAGGGCTGATCTGCAACGTCTAAGTTTAATCTGCCCTTTGAGATATACATTTGCCTTTTATTACAAATAATATGAATGCTCAAAATAGACCGTCGAATTGCAGGTGGAAGATCTGGATATGACAGGAGTATATAGTGGCTGGCATCCATCACTCCACTAAAGTACCCTCCAGTCAAGTAACAAGGAAGTAGTTGAACAGAAGGCTCATTTTTTAATGAACATCAATGGGGTCTACTACGTTTGAAACAGACAAGAGCAACAATACTTGATGGGGGCAATGACGTTGATGATGAAGGAGAGGAGTAAATGACTACAACAGAATTCATAACACCATCAGTGCATTAGATTCATGTAAACTGCCCGGTGATGCACCACTCATAGATGAACATATGGCCTTGTTCAATGAGTTATGAATGTACGTGTAACCCGAATCTGACTTTATAGGGAGTGAGAGTACGTACGTACAACGAGACAGAAGAATGGCCTTTTAAAAGTGTTCATTTCGCCGGACCAATTTCACGCATGTAAATTATATGGGGTCTTCAAGTGTAATAATTTAAAGGGAAGAGGGGGCCATGTGTGTGTGTGTGTTTGTGTGTGTGAAGTTTATAAAAGCAGTTCATAAAATTTAATTTTTCCGCCATATGTATTGTCATAAGGAGTTTACAACGTCATGCTTGTAATTTAAAGCGTTTACTCAACACATATTTACAACCCTGTTGTTGTTGTTAAGCAAAAAAGGAGAGACACCGCTTGAGCATTAGATTGACGCATAAGGGCCTTCAAGCCCTCACGCAAATCCACACTCCAGCGGGCTGGATATAATTGCACACATAAAGTTATTACAACGATTATAAAATGGATAGAAATAGGCCAAAGAAAGGGCTGGCTTGGTCAGAGCTTGTAATTATTGCATATAAAGTCCACATACCTTGCAAAACTCTTAGGACTAAGAGGCGACAGTTGAAAGAGGCGAATGGCCACCTATTCTTTCCTCCTTCTGTTGCCAGCATAAAAATAAGAGCCTACCCTCACTTAAATTTTCTTCTAATGGATTTCCGTAGATTCTTATGCTCGCCGTAATAGAAAAACTCAAGGTCTATATACGAAACGTTAAAAGTCTGCAAATACCCTTTTCTCTCTCTCTCTGTCTCACACACACACAAGTATGCAGTTGAATCATCAATCCTGCCCGAATGGTGGAACACACAAGGTTAGCGCACGCATACACCTTTTAAAAGGGGACTTATAAAATTTAATACGCATTAAACTTGACAGCAGTCTCAAAGGGTGGATAATGAAAGCCCTAATACGTTCGCTAATTACAATTTTATTTCCACTTTCCCTTCCTTATGCAATTACAGGGGACCATATTCTCTCCACATTCCGATTTCTTTTGTGCCTCCACGCCAGAAATAGTCCTCAGTGTGTCTGCAAGGGTAAAAAGCACTAAAAACTTTTCATCCGCTCTTCTCTTCACCCGCTTGCTCAGGATGGGATGTCTAAGATCCTCATGCCTGAAATTCTGGATGGGAATATGTATGTATCACCAAAGAAACCATTCTTCTTTCCTGTGAAAATTCAACAGGAGAAAAAAAAATCATATTGAGACACCCTGAGGAATAACACGAGGAGGTGAGTCTAAGCGACTGTTACAACTACAAAGGTCTAAGGCAAGGATGTTGTCTGGATTGCAAGTAAATTATGTTGAGAATCTGAGATGCGGAAAAAGGAGGTGGAAAGGGAGAGAAAAGAAGCAGGCTGTCAACGTATGCATACCTCGGTCGACATGGAGATGAATACTAGAGTAGGAGCAGAAGGGGAAGGTGCGAGCCGTAACTTCATTACAGAAGAAGAGCAGGTAAGTGAGGAAATCTAATCTTAGGTCGCTATGGTGACATTTTGTAATCTTCTTTGCCATTCTGCAAGAATATTTTTCTCCTTGCATGGATTCAGACGGAGTCATGGAATAGACTGGATGGAACCTGCGGATTTGCTTTTCTTCCTCTCTGTACATCGGCTTGGCTTGACGGCACGATGAGAAGAAACGCAAGACGTGTGACTGTCTCAATTCTCGCTGTAGCAATAGGAAGCGACGATGGGAAAAAAGACACGACCAAGGTGTTCAGATGAACTGCTGGAAAATAAAGCGGACCTATAGAGGAGGACGACCTCTAGCTCACACCCTTTGCATTCTCATATATGGCCATATTGTGAGTGCAATTATGGATTGCAAAACGAGCATGACTCGAGTATTCATCACGTCTCAAATTCCAACTGTCCGTCGCCGTCGTGGGCTGGCTGTCTGCTGCATGCTCCTCGCTAAAAAATCCAATCCACATTTTGTCTTCACGTCGTTTCTCCAATTCTTTCCGGCCAGTGCTCATCTCCCTCATCCCATTCTGTTGACAGGAACGCGTCTACCTGAAAGTAATAAACAGCACAGAGTTCATTTTCAAGAGTTCAGAGTCAAAGAGGAACGGAGGGATTAAATGCACACACGTCCGAGGGCAACACCTCTACGCGCCCTTTGTACCATTTTCTTAATAACTTATTGAATATAATTAATTCCCACATCATTATTCTTACTCACGGCAGATATATTTCTTAGTTGACAATGATGACAGGTAGTGCTCCATCGGTCGTATGTAAGCTCCTTCAATTCTTCTGCAATATACAAAGCGAGTGCACAGAGAACATTATAGTTGACAACCAAGGAGACTCTCCCTCCTACACACTCACTCGATTAGAGAACAAGTAAGTGAGAAAAGGATTTAATCGCTCCTCCACTCCATTAAGGATTCTCAAATCACAGAAATATATAACAGAGACTGTCAAGACAAAAGAAAACTAATGTATTTCGTCTCGCTGTAATGGTCACGTCATAAGGACCAATCTAACTCATTCCACTCCTCACGTTCATACAGATGTCTCGGGTTATTCCTCAAACGGAAATTGCAAGCGGACAGCCAGCAGCAACAGCAACAACAACAACAGCATTTACAACACCAACAACAACTTGGCAAACATCACTAACAAAATTTTGAATGACATGCATGGAAATGAGAAACTTATAAACTTGCAGTCATCTCTGTCTCCCTCTCTTCTCTCTCTCGCATTCACTCAGCTCTGCGTCTATTATACTCGTTTTCTCCATCCTTCCTCAATGCACTCATCGACTGTTGAAAACAGCTCAAACTCTCCGCACACTTTACACAAACTAATACAGAGGAAAAGTAAGTTGAGTGTTTTCAAAACGCTTCCAAGGTCTCCCGTGAAAACAAACATGACATTTGACAAGCTTCTAATCAGCAGGCTACGACTCTATGTCTCCTCTACGAGTCCTACTGAATGCAAGGGGAGAGGAAAAACAAGATTAATCCACTTGTGAGACGGAAAACTTTTCACCATTTAAATTCAATGGATCGGGATGAAAAGCGAGATTACTAATAAGTTTCAAAGTGGAGCACGGATGGAAGGAAGGAACGTTGGTTGATTTCAGCTTTGCTTATATTGATGGCATCAGGCATGGAAAGTCGCATTACCACTTGATCAGGTAGCCCAAACTCCTTTGGCAGTCAGTGATGGATGAAGATCGGAGGAAAACAAAATTGTCCTTATAAGACTTCGAGCCAGAGCCACTGTCTCACCATCAATTACTTATCTCTCCCTCCCTCCCTTGTTTGCATCACAAACGAAAATTGTAGATGGGCTCAGAATGGAAGATGGAACGACGACCTGGAAAGTATTACATGAAATGAGGTAATTTTCCCAGCAAATGCATGAATTGGAGTTGAAGACGGTAAAAGGGACTCAGCTTCGTACATGATCCAGTCCTCGACGTCATCTCCGTCTTTTTGTACCTCCGTAGACACCACATCACCACAAGTTCTCTACAAAGATTGAGCAAAAGTTAAAATAACCGTTGACAAGGTATATAAAAAAACTTTGACAATTTGCATGTTAATAGCCAGCAGTGCGCCCGTAGGCTGGTTTTCCTTTTAATGGCAACAGAGTTGGAGATGGAGTATACACAGAGCGACGTTGCGCAAGTGAAAATTTTCGCATATTCGCATCGATTAGCACTAAAAAGTTGGCCTTATTTCCCTCTTCTAAGCAGCGGGGAGGTTGTAAAGGAAACGCTTGCATGTATATGAGTTGAAATTTTTTCAAATCAAAACTTTTTTGACATTCAATAGCATCTCTCTCTCTCTCTCCCTTGCTTAACTTCCTCGTGTAAGTTCTCCATTTCCGTCGTCATCTTCCTCGCAGTAGATTTTCAAGCCGAATGACTCCGTAAACATCTCACTGAGTTGACTGACTCCTTTGGAATTGACACCAAGACTTTGCTCCGCTAGAAACAATCAAAGTTCCAACTTTTCCAGTTTATACTTCTCGCACAGTTGTCTGTCAAGTCGGCAACGCCTTTGAAAGGACTCGGTCCATATGATCTTCATTATCTATACACACTGCTCTCTTTTCTACGCACGCATTTTTATTTCCTCTCTCACTGCCAAATGTGATTGATGCTCTTTTCTTTCATTTTCCACTCGATTCTAACTACAACTCTGAATTGTCATTCATTCCAAGTTTTAAGGTATAGATGTCTACAAGTGCGAGATGCGCCAGCGAATCTGCATACCAATCAATGGAGCCAGTGTGATACAATAAAATAAGTTTTTCATTTTTAATTATTAACTTAAAACAAGTTAGAAGAGAAAGGGTATTCAATTTACTCATGGTCAAAGACGTCATGGCCATCAAAATAATTTAGATTTACAAACAAAGGCTAAATGCGGTATCAATGGATACATCTGTAATTAACTTTGATTGAACTTGAGGTTAGGCTCTTCCAGTTCCGCCATAAAGCTTTGAAAAAATTGTAATACTCCTCCTGTTTAAAATAGTAAACGGACTGTCCTTTTAACTGTTTTTCAAAAGTTTTTATTGTTCCCATACATTCATCGACAATAGTGCTGCTTGGAGAGACGTGGAAAAACTCATTGCAAAAGATCATTTAAAAGGAACAGCTAATTGAAAGGAATTGTTCCAAACGCTCACTTTTCCACATCATGTGACTCATCATCATTGACACTTGTTATTGACAATCTTTTTCTCTATATGAATCCTTTGTTTAAGTGTGTGATGCAGAATGAATTATGATTGTATGCTGAATTCAGGGTGTTCGGCAGCTGTGATGGTGTAACTGATTGTGCCCAATGTCTTTTGTCTCTGCTCCTTGACTTGAGTCTTGGGATTTGAAGTCCTTGTTTGGAGGTGTCAAGCGATGAAAATGAGCCAGTCAAATGCAAGTCCATATATTCGAGTGAATATCAATGTCATGTGTGGAACAAAGACGGAATGATTTGCAACACGGACTTGCTCATTTATAAACCAAACTTGGTCCTTTGTTTCCTCACATGTACACACAACCTTTTCCTCTTGTTTACAATCTGCAATGAGAACTTACTATTGCAGCCCTCCATTCCATATAATAACTTTGAACGGACCATTATTATTCCAATAATCAAACCTGTCTGAATAGGATCAATATAAAAAGAGTTGACCCGTTGGTCGTGCGGCAATTTTTTCCCCTATTTACTACAAGAAGAAGGAAGGAGAAGGAGGCACCTTTTTGTCAAAGAGCGTCGGCATGAGAGCCTGATATTATACCAAGTTTTTTAATGTTCATTTAGCTGTAGATGATAGGATATTAAATAGCACTTGAACAAGAAGGTGGTACATTGTTGACTTTGAATAGGAAATCTGATATGATATTGCTACTAATATGCCTGGCCATTAAGATATATGGACTTGATTTGATACGGTGAAGCCTGATGATGATGAACCGGATCAGCATGTAGTATTACTTCCACATACACACACAAACTAGGTGCAATATCTCCGTTAAGTTATATTACCGTGATAAAGTGTAATTTCTCGCCACCATAAAAAAAATCAAGCGAGGATGACCAAGCAGAACAACTTGGAGGCGTGTTGAGGTTACCAACAAGAAGGAGCAGCAAGTTGCTGTCGGCTCTCCATTCTTTCTTCGTCTTGCTCTTCTTCGTCCCTCGTGACGATTGATTCTGATGGGAATAATAATCAAGTCGACAAGTAATGGAGCCGTTCAATTAGTCCCGGTGACATTTATAAATTAATAAACTTGTTGGTCATCCAATGAAATCCATGCTCTCATCATTGACACAAATTAAATTTCATCACCAGCTGCAAGCTCATCTTTTTCAAGCACCATGTCCAACGTAGAACCACGCAGATATTCGCAGATATGTGACTCTCATTTGGTCGGATTGGGAAAGATTTGTAAAATGTGGCATGCAATCATTGGATTTTATTCTGCGGCCAGACTACCCGACCGACACATCGCCGAGCCTATTACAGAGAATGACTTTTGTGGACGCTCTCCAACCCACGACGCGCACGTCCTTCACACATCAAATTACATTTTCTTTTGTGAGTGCGATCGGTGGAAAACGTGTGCACACGTGAATTGAAATCCATTACGGAATTAATGTGTGTGTGATTTTTCACCAATTGCCTCATTTCACGTGTCATTTTGAGCGTGAGGAAATTGCTTATACATAGCAATGCTCAACTGTGATATATATGTTCCCAAAGGGAGAGTTAAAAATCCTCAAAGTTTCCCGTCTTCCTGACCTTGTCATAGATGTGTTGGATTTAAAGTGTCGCGTTAAATGAATACAAACAAGTCATATAACTGCTCATTTCGAGTGTGTTTTATGACAAGAAGCAAATCTTATTTGACCCTGATTTCATGAGATTTTCAAGCTTGATTATATGGCCCTTTCGTGCGTGCCGAATAAGAATGCCGCCGTTGCTTATGTTGTTGTCGGTCGTGTGTTTCTATGTGTGTAAGTGCGTGTCTGGTAAAAAAAAATTGGACTACGGCGGTGTTTGCGCCTGTGTTTCACGGTCGTATTGCGGAAGCTTACACCACAGTGAGACTAGCAATCTGAGTACATTGTTGTTGCTGTTGCATTGCATGGTTTTCTTTTATGAGCTGATCATGATGTGAAGCTATTTCATTGCCAGTGCAGTGGAGAAGCGTAGTGAGAGAGCATGAGCGATGTAATATTGAGGGAAAGGAAACGAGATCTTTGATTGAAGAAAAGCCTTCTATCGCGCCTCACAAAACTTTATGACCGCAGTTGTTTCACTTGTAAAGGAATTTACGATGTGTTTTTTATGGGAAATTTACTGACGATTTGAAAATTGTGTAAGCTTTATCCGATGACGACGTCCTTGTTAACATACGTATACACTCCTTATGTGGTGGCATGAGCTTCAGTTCCAGGCTGGACGGAGCTTGATTGACACGTGATAAAGTTTAACATGAAAAGAGTTAGTAGAACATGCTGTACACACTTAAATAGCCTTTTGGTCAATGGTCTCCCCACAGTCACACTGAAAGTATAGCTATTCTCCACAATAACAACAAATTAGACTTCAGTACAAGGAAGTTAGGGGAGTGTTTGTTACAGGGAAAAAAGGCTTTATACATGCGTTTGTACTACAACAGTTCAAATGGATCAACGTTATGAGGATTTGGCGTGGACTGTAATATAGACCTGCAAAACATGCGGTTATCTAAATGCAATCCTTCTGTTGTACACCCGCCTTCCCATCATGATAACAGTGCGTGTGTTTATGTGCACTAATCTCTGCACCATATAGCAAGGACATTCACATGCGCTCAACTTTGACGGATTATTTTCCACCTGTCCGGTCCCAATATGCCTTCCAGTTACAACAACAACGTCTGTAAACTCTCATAGTTACTCAAGTCTTAATCCACAAACCGTTCACATCCACCGTACAACTCTAAGCTAGTCATTGGCCAGCTGATTATGGTGATAATTACATGAGATAAACATCCATATATGACTGTCTCCCGGTGTAATATATGCGAATATTTGCT
>JAQIWI010000837.1:0-21985 GCA_034698825.1 Deuterosminthurus bicinctus | reverse complement strand
ATTGGGAAGACATCCACGAAAATTCAGTGGCGAAATATGGACGAGACATTCGGAAGTTGACCAAATAGAAATAGACAAAACATTTACGGCAGGCAACAGTGGAAATTGCAGTTGACTGAACAGGTTCGAGTCTTCTCCACGGCTTCGTATACCGATAATACGCAGGGTCGAGTTATTCAATGTCAGCAATTTGTGAAACAGGGCGACACACCTGATTTTCAGTGTGAGTTCTGAAAAACTCTCGAAATCCATGAGCAATTCTTCCAGTTTATCCAATTTGTTCGCCAACTCCTCAATACGATCCACATCCCCTACACCAAAGACCAGTCGCTTGAAAAAGCCATAATGAAAGTTTTCAGGGATGGCATCAGGGATCATGTCGAGGCAATTATTATGGATTGCCCTTAGATTTGACGCTCCACGAATGATCTTCTTTGCACAGTCGGATGTAATGGATGAATTACGTGCTAGGGACAGTTTCTTTAAATTTTCAAACCGTGGAGGTTCCCAATCCTTGAAAACTCCGTATCCCGGTCTTATTGTCGAAGTGGATCGACCGTCAAGTTCTAGCAGTGTGGAAGAGTTCACTCGAACAAGATCTAAAATTGCGTAACGTGCCGGACACATAGCATGTGGACACAACTTGGTTGCTACGTCTTCGATAACTGTGAGATACTTGAGGGGGAATCTTGGGATCAAATGTCCAAAGACAGGAACCGCTCCTTTATCACAGCGAGAGTTAGAATGAGTGAACAGGATCCGAAGGGAGTTGAATGGAATGGTCTGAGTGGTGTCCATCTTCCCAAGTACGCTGTCCAGTTCACAGAAATGTTCCCAAAGATTTTTATCTTGATCTATCGCTACACAAGTATCCATCATGCCCAGATTCACAGTACATTTCCGGTCATCCTGAATCAATGTGCGAGCTCCTTCTCTCCAAAGTTTATTGACAAGACTGCAGGATGATATCAGTGTTGATGTGGGCAAATGCTTGAATATTTCCCGAAGAACATTTTGATTTCGAAATACTTCCGGGGTAGGGTCTTCATTCCATTGTTCCTCCATCTATAAAAATTCACATTAGCACAATTAAGTCAACTCATTGAAAAGGAAAAATCTAAAATTAGTGGTCTAGATCTTTTAGTATTTTTCTTCAACTTACCATATGACCGAATTTAATTGTATTAGTCACACGTTGCACTCATGTGTTTCTAGCCCATGACAGACTGTTCACTCTCTAATAATTGCAATCCGACTGATCCCGTCCAACATGACTTTGCATACAAATTCGTTCGGCTGTTAAGAACTGACGAACTGACAGGAATTCAAGAAACGTTGTACGTTGTAGCCTCTCGGACTCAACTGCCAGTTGGATTGGAAACTGGAAAACGTCCGGCTGTCGACTGTTATGACATGAAATACTGATGAGGCCCACTTGGGGCATTGCGATACATTTCTGGACCGGTTGAGTTATCTGTTTGGGACTCCATACTTTTTATTAATCGATCTTTCTCACGTTCTATTCACCTGTATCCCTTAATGACTCACAAATATTCAGCAAGCCTTCTTTTTTGACTTTAATCAGCGATACTCTTATCAAACGTAACTTTACAAACGAGTACAATTACTAAATTTTGACACACGACAACCTTGGATGACTCGCACACAGATGTTCCCTCCTCCGGTAGACATTTTCGCACGACGTTACCAACGTTTCCAAACTGGAATTATTTGAAAGCACTCTTTCAAATCCATCTTCAGTTAGCTGGATTCACAAAAAAATTTACATTAGATTCACACTGATGCATTGGCATGGTAACGTAAGCAATGAATGAGCGTACATTTTCGTTTTCAGCTAAATCCAGGTAAGATAGCTCCAAGAAGCGTATTTCCTTCAAGGTAGCATCCGTGATTGATCCACACTCCCTCAAAATCAACGTCCTCAGACCTAAATATTCAACTTCCCATTAGATCTTCTTCCACGTATACATGCATTTAACATTTTTTGAATCCACCTTTAATTCCTGAGAGAAAACCCGAGCCTGAGGAAGATCCGATAAATCCAGCATCCGTCACTCTCCACACATTAGTAAGATTCAATAGGCGAAGCATTAAGAAGTTTCTACAAATGTACTTGATCGCATCATCTCCAAGCCAGTTGCCACTATCGATGAAGGTGATTTGCGTTAGCAAAGTTGGGTCGAGTCTTGTCAGACCTGGGAGAGGATTTGATTCAAGTGGTCCATGCATAACCAGTCTTCGTATTGTTGAAGGCCAATAGTTGTGGGCCTCATTAGGCAATGTACCACTTCCATAGCCAGAATTAGGTACTCCCAGGTGAAATTCCTCGAATTTGGTTTTCTCCAAAAATTCCCACTTATTGCCCAAGAAGATACCCACAACTTTTACTTTCCGCAGGCAATCACTTTTTTTCTCGATCACATTCAAAATTTCCATCGGGAAGATGAGAAACCAAACTGAGAAGTCAACCTCCTGAAGCATTGGCATAGCGTCAAAGAACTTGGTGACTGCCCCAGGCTGGGACTCATTGGGCAACAGAGGTGAAGGGAACATTCCATTCTCATACCAAACCCTAGATTCACCAAGAGTCACATGTTTGAGTGTCTTGCTACTAACCATAGCAATTCTGGTGAGCACGCTTGTTAATATTTTGCATTCCTTGAAGATAGCCAGCCGAAATGCAATCGACGCTGACGAAATCCTTTGAGGGTAATAGCTTCTGACAACTCGGAGGTTATCCAGTTGCATCGTAAAGTCGGGAGAAACCAACCAAGGGTCAATATCTTCCAACGAGTTGATATCAAGCAGCCATTTCGGCGAAGGTTGCAGGATTTCAAACTCTTCCAAATTCCCCAGTATCTCTTTCACTTCTTCAACATCGCCCGTCGTTCCCATGATGAGGAAAATTGGCTCCACTGCCAGCGATTGTAGGTTTTCGGGGGCATTCAGAAGTCGTTTGAGTAGAGGGAAGAAGTTTCCTCCTTTTGTTCCTTCTTTCATCCTCAAGCTCAAAGATTTCACATTTGAAATGACAGGATACAGCCAATCCAGATTGTCCAGATCTTCGTCGGAGAAATTGCAATAGTGTCCTCCTCCTGGACTTTGAAATTTCAAAACAACATTCTTCCACTGCTCGCTTGTACTTCCAAAGATGTTCCTTGTAATCTGATCTGGATTCAATGTCACCAAGCTTCGTTGTAGGAAGTTTGTTTCTTTCATAATCATGCCACGAAATCCAGAATTAACCAAGCGGCAAGCTTTCAGATCTCCCACATTCAGGTAGCTCCCGATAATCTTCCAAAGCTTCAATTAAAAAGAAACTGCATCAAGCAAAGGCATCAATGTACAACAAAGAATCTGCTTACCAGTGTATTGGAGAAAACTTTTTCAACTGTATCGTTGTTTGCACTGAGCGGGGGCCCAACTTCGCTATTGTCACAAAAGCAAGGGCCTTCTTCGTTTTGATTCATTGTTGAAACTTTTAATAAGAGAATCTACAACTCACTTCCGTGTAAAAATATCTCTTCTGGCAAATAAAGCAGTACTGCGATTACACGTGCTTGTCGACAATGCGGCGGAACCGACGCATTAGAATCGTATGTAAGTACTCACACTCTAACTGTTCTCAAGTCATTTTGTCCCTTCATTCGAAGCTCGCTTATTGGATGCATGAATGTGAGCGTGCCAATTTTTTAACCTCACAATTGAGTTCTCCAGTTATTCATTTGTAAGTTTTTATTTTAATTCGGATTTCTGGACCAGGAATTTAACATAGCGCCTTTATGGGGCGCAATGACCAACTGAATACACAGTGGCTTAATAAGCCACAATAATGAGACAAGTAAAATACATGGTGCCTTATTATGGGGCAGTGCTAAACGAAATACATGGTGCCTTATGGGGCAATGTTA
Organism: Deuterosminthurus bicinctus; assembly: GCA_034698825.1. Lineage (NCBI taxonomy): Eukaryota > Metazoa > Arthropoda > Collembola > Symphypleona > Bourletiellidae > Deuterosminthurus > Deuterosminthurus bicinctus. The sequence goes on along the minus strand of JAQIWI010000837.1, from coordinate 18,053 downwards.
AACGAAATACATGGTGCCTTATGGGGCACAATGCTAAACGCCAACTCCGCGGCAAGTTCAAATTCAAACTCAAAGGGAAAAAGGTGTCATTTTGTCATCAAAGTTTTGATATTAATTTTTTAATAAAAATGTGACAAAATTGGACAAATTTTAACCCTAAACCGTGTTGCCTAGCTAGACTACGGTTTTATATTTTTTTTACAACTCACTATGGAAGTTGAAAAGCCATTTAAATGCTCCGTCTGCTCATCGGTAAGTCCCGCTGCCTTGAAACTAAAATAAAAATGTTCCTAATTTTGTATTCAAAATCCTACAGCGATTCACAAACGAAGACCATCTTCAAGTGCACAAAAAACGGCACGAAATGTCACTAAACCTGTCCAAACCTGGTCTCTCAAACACCACCAACCCTGTGGATGGATTCGTAGACGAAACTCCAACCCCCACAAGATTCATCCGAAACTGTGAAGAAGTTGGCCTCTTCCAAGACCTCCAAAATGTCAACCCTTTCGATGAGCAATTTACAAAAGCAGCCAGTGCGACGCCATCAAGCGAGAATTATGAATTCAATTTCTCCGTTTCCATGCTCAAGAAATCATCCTACGATGATACACTAAACACTCCGCAGGTCTTTGGATTCGCAGTATCTTCCGCCTCTTCATCATCCTGCTCCTCCTCTACACTACCTACAATGTCAGATCCCGTCATACAAAATCCCGGGATTTCGACAACTTCAGCCTCTTCAACATCCCGTCCCACTATTATTCCAACCACCACAGAGAATTTAGACTTGGATAAAGATGTCGTTGTTATAAATACAATCAGCTCTTCATCCTCAACCTCCTCCTCTTCCAAAACTTTGGCAATTGCCTGCACCGCCGAAGAGGTCAAAGTTGAATCTACAACTCCCGACAATGAGAGCTTCATCCCTCCGATCTTCTCCTTAAACCAAACCGTAGATTTATCATCTTCGTCGTCAAGCAATGAAGACTTGATGTCCCAAACAACCGTTGTCATAGAACCCGAAAAAATTACTCAAGTACCTCAAAGTATTGTTCTGGAAGGTGAAATTGAAGACGACGAAGCCGAAATTTACTCCACCGATCACCCAAAACCTGAAAAAATCTCCCGCAAAGAACTCTTCCAAGATTCAAAAAAGGCGGAAATGTTAGAACGAAACCGAGCGGCAGCATCCCGCAGTCGAGAGAGAAGAAAGCAGTGGGTCTCAGGCTTGGAAGCTCGCTGTCAAACCCTTCAAGCTCTCCTCTCCACGTCACAATGCGAAGCCGCTAAACTCCGTGCCGAAAATAATTTTCTCCGGGAAGAACTTGGGAAGCACAGTTCATGTGATGTGACGAGAGCAGCAGAGCCACGACAAAGGGTCACAACTGTACCAAGAACACCTGAATTTCAACCTCAAATCTTAAAACATTCCTCCCAGTCCGGCTCTTCCCAAAGGTCATCACCAGTTGCAGCCACCCCAGTAGTAGTCACCTTGTCTCCCACACCAACAACAGCTTCAGCTTTGCTAAAGTCTTCTAGCAACGTCACAGCTCCTCCAGGCCCTATAATCCAAGTTAAACCTAAACGCGGTCGACCGCGGAAAGGTTGCGAGAAGAGAATCGGAGGGATTTCTATACCAACTCCACCGTCTAAAAGTCTGGCTAGTCAAGTGCCCATGAAAGTTGAAATTCTTCCAGTCAAGTCTGTTGATGGGAAGGCTATCACGAATGTTATTATTTTGAAGCCAACTGTCTAAAAGGGTCAAGTACCTTTGTAGTACTGGACGTCATGGCCCTTGGAACTAGTTGGGCCTTTGTACTTAAGGCCATTTGGCAATGACGACTCAAAAGTCTAGGACAAGTCTCTCAGGTGTGGGATGATTGTGTACCACAATCTCGAAAATGTTCCTAATGTCTTGATTTAAAACCAATTGATTATTACTATCTGCGCTTCCGCTCCAGACTCTTGCTTCACGCAGCTCCAGTATTTTGTTTTCATCGCCATTTTCTCCAGTTAGTTTTAAAAACTCACGTATCTCAAGCTTTATATGCCTCTCCAGCCCGACTTTTATTTTTAACGGTGAGCATATATATATTTAATAATGGACTTAATGTGATATACAGCTCTAGTGTGTGAATTCTTAATGCTTGACATTTTTTTTCGCCATTAATTTTAACCTTACGACAGTTATCAAACCTTTAAAGATATCAAAGAGCTGGATTTTTATTTACTTGTTAGTACAAGAATAAAAATAAAAGGAAAAAAATGATCTAATTCTTTTAATTATTTAAATCAAGTTTAAAGTTGAGCACCAATTGTAGATTCCAGTCGGTAGACCCGGACAAATTTATCAGCGCCAGCTGATGCCAGTTCGTTGGTCTGTTTTGGGTTGAACTTCAACCTTTTGACAATATCGTGATGGGCATAGCTAGAAAAATTCAACTAATTCAATTACTTGGAAAGTGCAAGGTCAAATGCTGACATATTTTTGGCTGGAATTCCTTACCTTTTTTCTAATGTTAGTAAATGAGTTAATTTGACAGCTGCATCGGAACTGAGGGTATAAAAATGTATCAGGCCGGTCTCCAGACCAACGGCTATCAAATTGTCAGCGTTTATGGAGACTGCTGATACTGAAGCGGGTAGTGTCTGAGAGGCCACAACGTTGTGCTTGACGACTCCATCAGAAGTTTTTGTTGGAGACCAGACAGCGAATTTCTTGTCCCTTCCTCCAGTGACAAAAAAGTTGTCCGCTGGGGCCCAAGTGCCGACCCATAAAGCCCGCGTGTGAAAACTGCCCGACTCGCTCAATTTCAAGCTGAAAGTCTCAGCTTCCTTGATCACCTCCCACAATGCCCACGTTCGATCTCTCGAGGCTGACAGTAGTCGGTCCCCTTTTCGACTAAATTCTAAATCAGTGACGTTCAAATTGTGGAATTTGAACTCGCCAAGATTTTTCCATGAACTGGCGGACCTGGAACACAAACAAGCCACCATTTTTAAAATTTCGTCGAATTAATTGACATTTCAATTTGAATTGGTGGTTACCATAGAATTATAGAAGCAAACTGAGGCTTGCTAGCCTGCGATCCACTAGCAACAAGCTGATCAGTGGGTGACGTTGCTATAGCACAGATTTCATAAACATGTCCATAAAGTTTGCTCACTTCAGGCCAAAGTGTGTGAGCTCTTAGAAAGTCTTCATCTAGTCTTGCATTCAAGTTTAAATTTTCAAAGTAATTTGGATCGGCCCTTTGACCCTCTGACACTTCTTCGGGTAAGTTGGACAAGCCTAACGCAGGTAACGTTGCCGCGGGTGCTACATTCTTGACAAAATCGACAGGAATCTCGCTGGAATTTTCTAAAGTCTTTACAAAAACATCCGTTGGCTGGAAGGACCTTAAGATTTTCTCCTCTGCACCCGAGACAATAAAATCGCCTAAAATTTTCCCCGTGAAGATATCATGGCCGTGAATTTGCGGCCGGGCTATCTCATGCCAACGCTCGGGTCCCCAAGGGGCGTGGATTCGAGTCGTTTGGTCTTCACTAGTAGTCATTATGTAATGACCTCCGAGGTCATAGTCCAGGTCGGAAACTGGGCCGAAGTGACCTGTAATACTGGGCTGGAGAATCCATGGGTCCTCTTGGTTTTCGTCCAGCTGTTTTACAACAGTAAATTGAGTAAGTGCGTTGCCATTTTTAACTTTAATTTAGTGTCACGTACCAGCCAAATTTGAATGGCACCTTGGAAACCACAAACTGCAAGGTAGTTCCCTTTAATTTTAGCACCAAATCCTCCAGGGATTTGCCCTCCGACCGTTCCAAAGCGATACCTCTCCACCCAGATGCTTTCCCCCTTGTCCCAAATTATCACTGATTGGTCGCTCGAGCATGAAATTAGCCCGCCTGCACAATTTGTGTCAATTTTCCATTTTACATTAAAAAAATAACAAATTTTAAAGTAAATTGCTGACCTTGAGACTTGGAATTGTCGTCCCATGCTAACGAATTGATCCAGCCTTCGTGGCCCATGATGAGAGTATCAAAAATAACACTGTAGTTCCCAAATTTATGGACTTGGAACTCGAACTCACTGGTCGTGGGCTCGGCCTTCGTTAGTCGCCATACAGAAATAAATGAATCTTCCCCTCCCGTAGCTAACAGCACTTCGGTACCAACTGCCACCCAAATAAATTTGTTACAAGTGCCAGCACAAAATACAACCGGTTTTCAAAAGACTTACATCGCATAAAACTAATGCACCTGACCCAATCTTCATGCTTTTTTAATTCCAACTGTCGTTCGAATCGGCCAGAACTATTTGGAACTTGACTGTACAATAAAACGGAGCCCTTGTCAGTGCCGAGAGCTAATATAACATCGTCATCAAGCTTGTGAAAAACAAGGTCCAAGGCGATGGAAAGCTTGAAATCTAGTTCTTCAATCAAGTCTAAATCTTCTCCTAATAAAAAATGCCACAATGATTGCAATGATCCAATCAAAACACAACAACCCGGTCTTAGACGTACCTGACATGTAATTGAACAGTAGAACTTTGGACAGAGAAGTGATTACTCCTACCAGGATGGACCCATTCGTGGTTTCTATAGCATCACAGACAGTAAGGGAGGATTTCTGAGGGACCTTTGACACGATTGGGATGTAAGATAATTTGTCTTGGTCGTTTTCTAGTTTCCATATTGTTATGCTGCCGTCTGATGCGCAGGATATGAGGCCGCCTTTGCCTTCGCCCCTGTTGAACAAAGGACAATTTTAACAGCTGACCATTCAAGTAATGTTGAACGATAAAAATCAAGAAGTAGCACCAGCAGATAGTTCCACTTTATGAACTGAAACACTTACTTCAAATTGCGCACACAATTAACCCGACCTCCATGACCCACTGCCGTCCTCACGACTTTCTGAGCCTGTAAACCAATACAAAATTTAATTAGACATGCGCCCCGTATCAACACCAACAAGTTTTAACAATATTTCACGTTTTGATATGCAAGTTATCAAAATTAAACAAATATTTCTTGCCTCAAGATCATAAAATACAAGAGCACTGTTGGCTCCATAAACAAGTAGATTATCACATGGAAATTCCATACAATTGTAAGTACAATTGCAAGCAGCAGAAATATACTCGCTTTCTACTTTTAATGACGCCATTTTTAATGGAAATGTTTTTGCAACTTTGCCAAAATTTCAACAGAAATTTAAAAAAATCCAAATTCCGGCCTTCCACATTGCAATGCTAAACGTGCTTAATTCAAATTGACAAACTTGGCGCCATTTTGAATTCTCGTCCATTTCTATGTCAAGCCCAAAAATGGACCCTGGGTGACATTTTTGATTCAATAATTATTAAAAAAAATTGTAATTAAAATCCCATTTAAAATTTACAGTACAATAATCCACAAGGAACTAAAAATGCGGGCATTAGATTTCAAGAATAAAATTCGGAACTAATTAATGTCGTTTGCCGCCATTGTAATGTTTTGGCTCGGTCTCCTAGTAACTCGCCTATCGATTTCTTGAGCCATTCCTGCCTTTGCGATCTAGCTGGCAGCCCAATTTTAAGACTAAGCAAAACTTGAATTAAACTGACCCATTGACCTTTACAATTATGACTGATACGGCCAAGCTAGTTATCAGCGAACTGGCCAAAGAGCCATTCAACAAAAAGTTCACGCTCATTTCATTCGACTCGCTCAAACCCGAGGCGTTACTTCAGGTCACTTGCCCTTTCAAATTTAATTATTTGTGATCTGAATTGATTTTAACCTCAAAAATGAACTTTTTAGGTCCTTGACGATGTGCTGGCAGAAATTGAAGGGTCCCCTCGTGTTGACATCCGTGAGGAGCCAATCGAAGAGACAGTAATTCGCATCGTCAATGCTCTCCGTGTACTTAAGTATCGACCTCCTGACGACAATGCGTAAGTGATGAATCGAATTGACCTCATTGTCATGACAATTCATCCATTTTTTCCTCTCCAGGTCCGCACTTCGCTCAGGAATCGCAGCCGGAAGCTCCAAAGTAGTTCATCCCATTCTAGCATGGCTGCTCCCCCGAGTCGGAGAGCTAAAAACGAGAGCATACTTGGCCAGATTCTTGGTCAAAGTTGAAGTACCTGATGACATCCGAGCTGACATTGAAGTGGAGGAGCTATACCAACAGTATGAATCTGCCATCGAACAGTTTAAAGCTGTTCACAAGCAGCTGGATTCAATGCGCAGCAAGGGATTTACAACTTCAGAAATCCGCAAAGATATTGCTGCGATGGAACAAGAGCAAGAGAGTGTGGCGCGCAAGATTGAGAAGATGAAGCGCAGGGTACCCATTTCAGTTTTTCATTGAATTTTCCACCGAAATTTAATTGCGCTTTCATATGCAGACGGACGGTATGCCCAACATGTTCGCCACGCTCGAAGTAGTTCGTCAATTCCGCAAAGAAAAAGAAGTTTCCAAAGAACTCTCAGAACAAGGAATCTCTCAAACGCATGCGCAGAATCAAGCTGAGCAGCGCACTCAGCGCCTCACGAGACAGCTGAAAGAAATTCGAGCGGCAAACAGCGGCGCTACAGCCGAAGGACACCTCCAACGACTTGAACAAGATGCCCAACTGGCCAATTACATCGTGAATGAAAAGCTGCCCAAAGAACTGGAGACGATGAGGAATCAAATTGCCATCTTTGACCGGGTTCTTGCGTCCAATTATAGCGATGGGGACATCGAAGAGTTGATGCTCAAGGTAGTAAAAAAAAATCACAATTATCGCAGAAAATATATTGGACTAATGAGACTTGAATTCCAGCTCAACGAGTCCAAGGCAAAGTTGAATGAAATGGTGATGCGAAAAATGATGAAGACGGACGACGACAAGCTTGTCATGTTCCGACAGCAGACAGCAATTGTGGCGAACAAGAAAGAAAACTTGGTGGAGAAACTCCATGAAATTCGTGGGGAGCTCACGTCCGTTATTGACGAGGTGCAGGATAAGAAATCATCACTGGCAAATATGTCGAAGGAGACTTTGGTCAAGGAGGAGGACTTCAAGGAATATGTCAAAAGTCTACGAGTCAAGAGTACCCGGTACAAGCAAATGAAGGCTGAGCTAATGTACTTGAAGACTGAGGCCGGGGTCCTTGGGAAGACTTGTATAGTTTTAGACGATGAAGTCAAGCAAAGCTTGAATGAACTTGTAAGTCCCAAGTATATACTCTCGAGTCTTCTAAAAAGAAAAATTTGACATCCTCAGAACTGTCTTTGTGTATAGAACCAGCTGGAATACCGCTTGGGAATTGCAGGCTACGCAGAAACGAAAGAAAATCTGGAGAGGATCTCCACCCAAAAAGCTGAACTGGATGAGAAAAAGTCACAAAATCTCAATGAAATGTCAATGAATGTCCAAGAGCTTCATGTAGCCATTCAAGATAAAAAGGCTGACCTGGCTCCTTTGGTCAAGAGTGAGTCCTATGACCTTGCTTGGTACAGTACAGTCCCATCTGAAACTTTTTTTGTTTTGGTTTTGTAGATTTAAATGCCGTGAGACAACAAGTTCAAATGATCAGCCATGACCATGACATGTTGAAAAGAACCTATGAAGGGCTTCAAGCATCGCTGGATTCCAGTTCTAATCAGATCAAAAAGGTAAATTATTTTAAAGACAATGGCAAGAATGCAAGATATTTATCTGTAATTTTTAATTCCCAGGAAGTCGACCGCCTTCGTAAGCAGTACGAAGAGAACCAGCTGAGGTATTGTAAACTGAAAACGGAAATTGACATAATCAAAGTGAACATCAAGAGAATGCAAGATGAAATGAAGATCTACACAGCGGGGAAAGATGAGAAGAGGAAATCATTCAAGTGAGACAGCCACACTGCCAATACTTTTATGGGCTGTCTTATATGGAACTTTAATAATTAATTTTTCAGGGAGCAAGTCATGCAAAAGTTGAACGAGCTGGAGAAAACTGGAAAGGCGTTGAAAGAGGAAGAGAAAGAGATCCTGGAGCGGCAGAATGACCGCGTCAATCAAGCTCTCATGTGGAAGGATCTTCGCAAGTAATTTATTTTATTTATTTGTATTTTTTTATTATAATTTTTTGTATTATTTCTAATTGATTTCTCGCTTCAATTCCAGACTCGTCGAGCTGAAGAAGAAAAGCCGAAACAATAATGGAAACGAAGGCTCGGCAGATTGAACACATTTGTTGCCAACAGGAAGTCCCATTTTAATTTCCCCCAAGGAATCCCATTGCCTTGAAAGATCAAACAATCTCTTAATGCTGATCTCATGTTTCTGTGTCCCTTTACTGTAAATAAAGTTGCTTGTGCTCGTCAAAAAGCCATTTAGTAAATCTCCTCGTGAGGATCATCCCGACGTGATCTTAAGCCCTGAGGCGATAAGGCGAAAAAAGTACCGTGCCATACACGGGAATGGACTTGTTAAATTAAACGTGATGAGGATAATAATGCTCCTGCCACTAAATAAGTTGCCACGGTTTGATCAACAGGTAGAGAGATCAAGTCTCTTCAGAAAGTAACATATATGAGAGCATCTCGGGAAGTAAATATGCATTAGTATACTCTCGTAATGTAACTACAAGCCCATGTGATGTTCTTATTGCAAGTTCCTAAGCCCTGGCTCACCTGAGCATGAAATTAAAAGCTCTCTCTTCTCTCACATTCACTCCATTCACGCCTTCACAATGTGCCGAGGAGCTTGTGTATTTTTCTAGTGGACTCATACAAATACACTGAATGTAATTAGACATAAAAAACACAGGAAATGTACCTTTAAAAATACGCTAACATTTTACAAAGTACAGTCCTCAAACTGACAAGCCAATTACATTCCACAGAGACATTCCAGTGTCAGTCAGATTGATAAATCCCAAAGACACCTGTCATTTTAGCCAGTGCGTTTCACCGGCCTTTTCATTCCACAACATTGTACAATTCCAATACTAATACAATTCTATAGAACAAATTTACATTCCAAAGAGATTCCAGGTGTTGTCAAGGTAACTGAGGACTTAAGGGTCTTGATGCCGTTCAAGGAAAGTAAGTACGTACGTACCGTGACTGGAGATAGGAACTGCAACCGGATTGGCAACTGAAGGACAACAAACAAGTAAGTTCTTTGTCCTTGAAAATAACTAGAAAAATTCTTGTAATGGGCCGACCTATAGCAACGGATTTATGTTGCTGGCGAAAAGTACTGGAGAGGATTGATCTCACGAGAATGTAAGAAGGCGTACGTAGTAGGAGGATAAATATTGATAGCGTGAATCACGATGTCTCCTTGTCTGAAAAACTGATTAGCATAAGAGGATTTGGGATTACAGGGCTTGGCTTTTGGCATCATGACTTCAATGAGAATTAGTTAGCTGAGCTGATTAGTAATATGTTCCACAGATTACAGCAACATAAGCACGTTGCTGTTGCTATACTGGATTAGTTCACTGGAGAATCATGCCCAGCAACTTACTGCTGACTTGAGCTTATCATTTTGCTATCAAAGCTCATATTACTGGCCAAGTGGCAGTAGTAAAGGCGACAAAATTTGCCATACAAGTGCCTTCTAAAAGATTTGTAGTGCTTTAATTGTTGATTAACTTGCAGGCTCGCCGGTTGAAAATGGATCCGCTGCCGCAGTATTACCTTGGATTTGATTTCGGGACTCAGTCTGTAAGTAAACGCTGAAGAAAAGGTCACATTTAATTTGTCAATCAACTCATCATTTTGTACGGCAGGTCAAGGCTGTTGTCGTGGACGAGAGTCTGGAAGTTGTCCATGAAACGAGTGTTCATTTCGACAAGGATTTGCCAGAGTTCCGGTGAGTATGGAAACATTTTTGGCGTATAGCTGTTGCGAGTACGAGCTGACTTTTTCAAGTGCTATAATGGTCTTACGAATGTTTATGGTTTTTTAATTGCAGAACGTCTGGAGGTGTGAATCGGGATGAGAGAAATCCGAAAATTGTGACGGCGCCGCCCATAATGTGGGTCAAAGCAGTTGACATTGCCCTGGAGAAACTGAGGATTGAAGGGGTTGCTATGGAGCAAATTGTTGGGATCTCTGGGGCGGCTCAGGTCAGATTGAAAATGTCAACAGATGGATTCAATGGATGGGAATAAAATTGATGCTGTTGTCATGCTTACAGCAACATGGAACAGTCTACTGGAGAAAAGGTGCTGGAGATATGCTAAGGAACCTAGACCCTTCAAAATTCTTACATGATCAGCTAGCCTTCGCCTTTAGTGTTTCACATTCACCGGTTTGGATGGACTCGAGTACAACAGAATACTGTGATAAATTGGAGCAACACGTTGGTGGACCGGAGGTGACATTTGACACGTCAATTTTGTTCTCTTAGCAAGACTTTTAACGTGAAAATTTGCTCATTTTTAAGGTCCTCTCTAAATTGACCGGCTCCCGTGCCTACGAGCGGTTCAGTGGTAGCCAGATTGCCAAGATATTTCATACCAAACGAGACCCTTACAATGCCACAGAGGTGAGAAGGATTTGAATGACAAGGTCAAGTAGAAAATTGGACTTAAATTGGAATATTAATTGCTTGCTTTGTAGAGAATCTCACTCATTTCAAGCTTCGCCTGCTCAATATTCCTTGGAGATTTCGCACCAATAGATTACTCCGATGGTAGTGGGATGAACTTGCTCGACATTAGAAAAAAGACATGGCTTCCAGAGGCTCTCAAAGCTATCACATCGGGTACTGAAGAAGACGCCGGGATTTTAGGAGAAAAATTAGGCCAACCTGTGCCAACTGAAGCTATCGTGGGTCCTATTTCCAACTACTACGTCGAGAGATTCGGCTTTAGTCCAGACTGCAAAATTATTGCGTTCACGGGGGACAATCCTGGAGCATTTGCGGGTGAGGGCTAATTAGCATCTGGCGAGCAGTCCTACGAGTAGTGCTAATTTTTATATCATGCAGGCATGTGCATCGGTCCGAATGATATTGCGGTGAGTCTGGGCACATCAGACACAGTCTTCCTGTCGCTTGAAGCTTTGCCCGAAGAAGGCTTCACACAAGGACACATTTTAATCAATCCAATTGCATCAAAAACGGATTACATGGCACTGCTATGTTTTAAAAATGGATCACTCACACGCGAACGAATTCGTCGTAATGCGGCGGACGGGTCGTGGGACATTTTTAATCAACTTTTGGATTCGACTCCGAGAGGGAACTTTGGGAATGTTGGGTTCTATTTTGACTTGCAAGAGATTATTCCAAAGATTAAAGGTTTGCGAGCTTCCTTGCGTGACTATTAGCAATAATATGGGCGAACTAATTAAATAATACTGAATTGAATTTGGACTTCTAGCGGGTGATCATTTGTTCAATAAGGAGAATGTCAAGTTACCAAAGTTTACTAGCAAGGAAGTGGAAGTTCGGGCTGTTGTTGAGGGTCAATTTTTGTCCAAGAGGGTCTACGCTGAACGAATTGGCTGCCGCACATGTAAGTTACATTAGAAAAGTCCATGACAACATTTAATTTGCTTTCAGAATCTCATTTTGTTTATCTTGTCGCCACAGCCAAAGACACAAGGATTCTGGCCACAGGTGGTGCATCGTCCAACCATACAATATTGCAAGTGCTGTCGGATGTTTTTAATGCTCCAGTTTACGTTCAAGTAAGCGTTCTGTCCTCACATCACCCGAGCAACTAAATTTTTAAACTAAAACTAAATTTTTAACTGAAAATTGTATTTTTATCTGACAGAGAAGTGTCAATGCAGCTGACTTAGGATCTTGTTACCGTGTCAAGCATTCTCTAATGCTCGCAAACGAAAATGAAGAACAAAGACCCAAAACCTTCGCAGAGGTCGTAGGGGACAAGCACGGTTTCGTCAAACTATGTGACCCGAGTAAGGATGCTGCTCAGATTTATGATAAGATGTCTGAGCGCTACGTTCTACTTGAAGACATCATTCTTCAGCCTCCTACTGCTAAATAAAATATTCACAAGCTGACTACGTGCAATGACAAATGATGACAATTATTCACTTAATTACTTGCTTCTAGGGATCTATGCTTGTTTGTCAACTCATGTACAACATTCTAAACGAAAGCTTTAAAGACAATAATGAGCGGCATGGTGCCTATAATGGTCGCTTTAATTTGCAACAATTACATTCCAAATATTCGAGATATTTAATAAACTGTTAGTAAATTTTACTAAATGAAGGTGTTTTGCATTCATTGTCTACAATTGGCAGCATATATTGGGCCCTCAGGTCCTCCGTTGATGTAAGAATTTTCGTAATTTTCTACAGCCATCGCCTTTCTAGCTTGATACCATCAGGATTTATATGCACTTGCCAATGAAATTCATGTGTTTTATTTGCTTATGAAAAGAATACCATGTCACATCGATAGTTGCGATTAATAGTGTGACACAATCACCCATTGTTTTGACACTAAACTACTACCAGCACATTATTTCGGCATTTCAAGGTTTGCATATATCTCATCTTCCGAACCAGTTTCGTTGGCTTCTGTATGAAAGCTACATATCGCATCTTCCGAGCCAGTTTCCTTGACTTCTGGATGTACGCTGCATGCATCATCTTCCGAACCAGTTTCGATGACGTCTGCATATACGCTGGAGCTAACACCTTCCCAGTCAGTTTCATCTATTGGCGCTACTGAACGAGCTCTAAAGAAGCGCACGCGAGCCCATTCGACGACCAGTTCAAGTACAAAAGCACTGCAAAGTGCCATACATAGTCCAAGCCACGTGAGAAACCAAATGTTAATTACATCAACCTCTTTGGCTGATGTATTTCTCGAACTTGTAACCTTTTTACCACTCCGTGATCGCAAGTACTGATTCCCAATACCTGAACTTACCAATGCGTGCGCATTCCGCAAGACTATCTGCGTGTATGAGAGATCCATGGCGCTGAGAATGGAAATATAATTCTTCGTACGTGGCAACGTGTCATCGTATTTGCTCTCAAGGTTGTGAACAAATTTAGGTTTCTTGAACACCTCCAGCTTTGTCCACAGTGTCATCAAATGCTCCTCCGAAGTAACAAGTGCGACACGCTCGTTCCTTCTCGAAGCATCGACAAAGTCGTGAATTTGATCCTCCCGAAAATACTTTGTTCTCCTCACTATGTTGTAGAGAAGTGTGATTTCGGGTATTGAACAATTCCAGTGGTCAAACAGTGCAAACTCCTTTAGCAGAATCATCACAAGGACCGAGAAGGTACCCAACGATGTGCAATTTATGTCGTCTGGAGCTCTGGTCGTATGACTCCATGCCGTTCGAAATAATTTGCTGAAAGCGGCATTTGCAGGGTGCTGAATCCGCTTTTCCGATCGCCACACTTTGTCCCAAAATTCTTCATGTACGGCCAAAAGAGAAGTTGCCGTTGAATTGTTTCTAGTCGTGTAGAATTGATTCATGAATGCTTTGTCCAAAGGGACGTACAAAGTGAAGTTGTCCAATTCATCCAGTCTCTCGAGTTTCATATCAGTCATCACACCGGTAACGTGATTGGTGCTGAAAACACATTTGTACTCATTCATGACCACAAAGGTCAATAGAACCCAGGAGAAGAGAAGCGTTGTGACAAAACGTCGCAGAAATTGATTCGACGGCCGAAGCATTTCGTCACCTTGATCCAGCATTGTACCTGCGCACCACAGGGCGACCTTCATTATAGCTGCCAAGAATGAAGTATTTTCCATTGTTGATGCTACTGTGGAAATTGTGAATACAATTCCCAATGAGCTTAGGAAAAGTGCAAGCCACACAAATGGCTCTAGTAGCTCTACATAGAATATCACGAGCTCAGACACAGTTTCCTTCGACTCCGCCAAGACAAATCTCAAACTATCTTGGGGATCATTGGTGAAGGGGAGTGGGAATAGACTTGTGGCCGATCTTCTAAATAGAACAGATGTAAGGCTATGCGTTTGTGCAGTAGTACCTTCCTTGCTGGGCACTAGAATTGCTGGCATTCCTAGCATGCCGCCATCGAAGACTTGCACCGGTGTCACATTCATTGAGGCTGTTATGAATTGTATTATCGATAGTCTGGCTCCATCGATCCGATCCGTTTCTGATGGTAACGTCCACATGACCTGCCTTCCTCCGTCAACTAACTTTTCGCGAGCAGTGATGGCGTGAAGGAAACAAAAACCTTCTGAAGGGCAGTGGATGAAAGTCGCAAGAGGAACGCAATAGAAGCAAGAAATCCACGACGCCGCCCAATAGACGCTCCCACCGCCAGTGTCCTGGAGTACGTAACTAATTATTGCTATGGTTGTGCCCGTGCCAAACGCTCTAAAATCCGTCCCTGCTGTTAATAGCCAGTACCAGTCGTAATCAAGGTCCGAGAAAATAAAATTCACCACTGCCGTGTTTGCATGTTTGCCCTTTTGTTGTAAAACAAAATAAAAGAGGGCTTCCGCTTGTTCAAAAATCAGGGACGGCTTGGTGAGAAGGTATAGATTCAGATTGCATTGTGTAATGTTCTTTGACTTCATTATGTTTGTTTTAAACAAGTCTAGCCATCCATCGTTTGTGCTTAAGACATCAGTAGGGCCGTTTGTAGATGTGAGGAGGAAAGGTGTTGTTATTTGATTGATATTGTTTATATCTTGTGCGTGCAGTATTAAATGCACAAGGCAATGACTGTAGTAGGTTGCAACTTGAGGAATTTCTGACGTGATTGGATCCGTATTGGGATTGCTAGACTCGTGGATTGTAATTGGTTGCGCTGAGCAACTGGTAAGGAAAATGTAGCAAGTAGTATAGAATTTAAATGCAGCAACAATTAAGGCAACCATATCGACTCTGGACGGGCTTCGCAGGATAAGGTTGACTCCTGCGGACGTAGGAAAGGACTGAACAGTCACCACTCCAGTTATTCTTCATACAATCATCCCAAATAGCAAATAACGCTGTGATTGCAATAATGTTTTAGAACATAATTTACACTCTGATTTCATTCTTATTTGTATTAAAAATCTCTTCAATCACGCTTGAATTCAGAACCAAATATGCTTTTAAACCGCTTGAAAATTTAATTATAATAGAAGGGGTGAGAACATCTGGATCGATGCTTGTAATAAATTGATAGAACTGCCTTGCACAACACTTTGACGATTTCTGGGACTTTTCAATGTGTGCAAGAAGCTCAAGTTGTTTACAGATTAAATATCATAAGTGGATTCACTGTCTATGTTTTGAACTAATACAGAATACAGACTTTTCTACTTGAGTTAAAAATTAAATAAACTCAGATTTGTTTTCCGTTGTCGGCTAAGTCGATACATTGCATTACACACCATCTAGGCGGTTGAAAATTATTGTGACTTCCCTTGAAGGTACAAACGTTGAATGCCGTGTTAGGGCATCTGACCTTTGTGACGACCTGCGGATGTTTATTCTGTCATGTACTACTGTGACCTCAGGCTGGTTGTAGCCATTGAAATTCATTTATTTGATGTCCTGTTTAATAAAATCAACACCATGTCACACCGAATGCAGGGATCAATTGTATCAATGTTTGGCACGCAACTGGAATCAGCCCATTATTTCGGCATTGTTAGGTTTGTAGTTAATTAGAAGTCTCAAGTGATTCATGGGATACCAGCGACAGAGGGACGATTCCGCTCCTATTCCAAGGCAGAAAACCCGCCGGCAGCGGGTCTTTTTACCCACCCACCACCTGCCCCCACTGGTTCCACCCTCTGTTCACCCACCGAATTACCTCATTGCTGTCCTCCTGCTGACCTTACTGTCCACACGTGCCAACTGCTGATTGCCCTTCTGTCCATATAACAGAGAGACAGAGTTAAGTTCCAATTAGATAGACAGTAGCATGTAACGTATCATATACAATTAGTCCAAATGTAACGTACTAGTACCCAATAATAATGACGACAGTAAAGTTTTAATGAAGTAGGTGGTAAAATAATTCTTGCCTGTCTACCGGGATTTTGAAAGGCAATAATTGTTATAACTATAATTATTATAGTCTCAACTCACTCTGAACAAAATGTGTCATTTAAATATCAAAATTTTCACCCAACATTTCTGTTGTTCATCCTCGATAGTCTTATCCAGTCATAATCTGCCCATTGTACACCAAAGCTCCCAATAATTTCTCTCTCACAAAATGCGCAAAACATCCACCTCTCGAAAAAATGGAATTCAGGCTGGGATCTCAAAGCATAAAGTTAAAAATGCAAACCAACAACGGAAACGTGAGAAGTCTCAAGGACTTTTTGGTTTAGAAAAATGGAAAATCTTTGATCTTGGACGACGGTCGTTTGATTTTATTCTTCTTGTGGCTACAAAGTTACGACTGGTTGGATTTACTCGGAACGGAAACAACGAGTACGTTCCTCTGCGCGGGATAAATAAAGCATTGCATGGTCTAGTTATTTCCGTTTTGCTCCTGATATGCTGTCAGAAGACTTGGGGGACCTCGATCATGCTCATGGATGAAGATCTGACGATGGAGTCGTTCGTGTGCATTTTCCTGTCCTTGATTTACTGGTGTGCAGTAATGGTTGGGGTAGGAGTAATAGCAAAGCCAGACGAAACAATGGACATGCTCAACAGCTGGTCCAAGTTTCTGTCCTGCCTGGGCGAGGTGGATCGCAGTGTTGGAAACTTGAGCGAATTTCACGACACGTCAGCATCCTTGAAGGTCATCGTGGTAGTGATGGGCACACAAGCGATTGCATTAGCTGGACCGACTCTCAGCTTTATGGATGATTTACCAATATCCTTGTTTCAAATTGCTAAAAGCTTCAGATGCTTTCCATATGAAGACACAGTAGATCCAATATGGTGGAAGTTACACTGTAAAACTTTTTTGCCCGTTTGGGCGTTCAACTCTGTCCGAGAATTCGGCGTTTTTTATTTCCGGTGACCGTACGGATGGTGGGACGTCAAAAGCGCCCTGGAGGAGCCAACAGCTGGATGCCGGTCACAACAACTGAGCGGGTACAATGCCCGGGTGGTTCCCTTGGATTTCCGCCCGAATGAAGAGATCAAGAAAGTGTGATTTTGGGGATTTTAAATTGATGCAGCATGCATGACGCAGGGTATAGTGCAAGTGTTAGCTGGGTGACTGTGTGCCCGTACGGATCGGTCCATTGAGTGCCCGTATGGTATTATGAGAGAGTGTACCCGTGAGAGCAATAAAGAAAGTGTGTTTGGGAGGGGTTTGATTTAATTGTGGTTAAATGTGCCCGGCACTATATTTATTATTATTTAAATAAATAGAAATAAATAATAATTATATTAAAAATAAATAAATAATAAATATAAATAAATATTAGTGATAATAAAAATAAATAAATAATAATAATAAATATAAATAAACAATAATGGTAATAAAAATAAATAAATAATAATAGTAATAGAAATAAATAAATAATAATAATAATAAAAATAAACAAATAATAATGATAAAAAAATACATAGACAATAATAATAATAAAAATAAATAATTATAGAAGATTATAAAAAATACATTAAAATATTGTTAATTCTAGTTTGTTATTACTATTGTGTGATTTTTGTGAACGATAATGTGACTCTATGAATGTGGATACAGTGTGTGTGAATTTGTATACTTGAACATGAATAAAGACACTCTGAACTACTCCAGTCGAATTACAGTAAAATACTTGACTTTTTTCCCTACGGTTGTAGTTAATATTAAATAGTAAATGAAATGTTGTGGTCAGCTCAAAGGATGCTTAAGGATGCGAGGAGGAGTTGCTGAGCAGGTGTGTTAACCAACTTCTTTTCGCCTGTTATCCAAAGAGAACCCAAGCTAGGCACCGGATGACTTGACTCTGTTTGTGAATCGGGAAACCAAAGACGAGGTAGGCCAGGACCAGGACGATTACACCGTCTTGCCAGTTAGTGTTGAAACCTGAGATAATTCAGTCGGAATAATAATTGTTTGATAGTCCCCAAGTTTGAATATAATAATGACACGTAAATCCTCTCACCAGCTATTACATTC
>JAQIWI010000836.1:0-21989 GCA_034698825.1 Deuterosminthurus bicinctus | reverse complement strand
GAATGGGCCTATTCCAAGTATCATGGCATGTTTCATTTAATTGAAAAGGTTGGAAAACTTAGATGAGTTGAGCTGAGTGATTATAGGGGAAGTTTTCTCTGTATTTGTATAAGAATTTTTCACAGATATATGGTTTTGATTCAGCATGTCCCCACACGGGATTATTTGTTATCGGATCATCCGATAAACTTCAGTGATGACTTTCTGCCATCTTCACCACTGTATTCGCTCCAATTTAAAATACTCAAAGGAGAAGCTTGTTGCTAGGTGCTCACTACCATGATAATATATAACATCCTTATGTACTCCTTCACGCAGTACATATGCGTCTGAGCTTACTTAGAGATTTAGTATAATCCATCGTCATTAAGATATTAGGTCTCCACCTTTGACGTCCTACGTGCCTCGAGCGCGTTATATTCCATATGATCAGTTCGGGTTTTCCGTGTGTGACTCCTCTGGTCGGACCATATTTTGAACGCCTCTTCCCAGCTTTGAAGCATCTCGGTTATAATTATGTGTATGTGTGTCCCACTAGGATTTGATTTCAGTAGAAATTAACGTGTGGGCAGAAACTCATTACTTTCCTTGTTATTATTACATGCAATGAGTTGTTTCTCTTTCATAACCTTCTTCGTTGCTGGTGATGAGTGCTTTATGAGCTTTATTGGGGTCGTTTGAAGGTTTTTTTACAGTACGAATTTCATCAAAGCACTATGAGCTTAAGATAATCTTGTTGGGAACGGAATCTAATATATATAAACTATCGAGAAGTTATTTCAAGCGTTATGGATTTTCGAATTCGTTATGAACACTGCAAGGGAACAACCTGTAGGCCGACGACCTTTGCATGTCTCCAGAGAAATGTCATAACCAAGCTGAGTACACCTGTAATTCTGTTTGTCATTGTGTTCAATAAGGACACACAAGATGTATAGCTGAGGTGCCACATGGCTTACTTTGATGACTTGAAGCTGTAAATTTGATCATCTCATGGTGTGTTGAACTCCAGCACGTTCGATAGTAATGAACAAATAGCCTGTTGGCTTCTTGGCTCTGTGGGTGTGAAATGACCATACCTTGAAGGATTGAGGATATAGCGGGACGACGTTGTTTGTTGAGAGAATCAAAGGTGGTGGGAAGATGATGGTCCTGGCCTCGCATATGCATCTAGAATCCCATTAAGATCTTATTTACTTCTGTCAGATTGATAAACGCTCTGGAAAATTGACTTGGATTCCTTCACATGATTTTCAAATTTTTCAAAATTCTCCTCCTCATTTCGGCAGAAAGTTATTGTAATGCCCAAAGCCTTGTCAGCATATTTGCCGCAAGTCCTTTGTCTTTCTCCTATAGTCTTTCCCTTCACCTCCGCCTTCTCATCATTTACTTTTATCACGTTTATCCAATACTTCACCTTGTGTGTGTTGAATTGACGGGAAAAATAAACCAAAAGAGTGTGAGCTTTGACGGCTTTTACCACCTTCAATGTAAATGCACCTATTTGAGTAATTGCTCTTCTTGTTGTTGTTACTCTGTGAATATTCCGTCAATGATACAAGATAAACATGTCCTATAGAATGGTAATAAACTTGTAAGTTCCCTTATGTCGTGTAAAACGTCATGCACGCAATATTTGAACTTGCGTAGTGATGGTAGTATGAGGGATAATTTTTTTGAGAACAATTTTTGTGGCGTGATTCTTGAGCTCAACAAAATTGAGTTAGTCATACTAAGGCTGCTATGATTTGTTTGGTCACAGCAAATGTAAATGCCCTTTAATTTAATTATTAATTTCAATGATGAACAATATGAATGCAGTCTTATTAGTGCGTTTCGGTCTTGTTGCATTATAAGGTTTTGTGTGCTTGTTAGCCGTGTGAGGATCGACAGTAACCGAATCATTCATGGCTAATCAGCAACTGAGTTCAGTCGCCTTGAGGTGATAGGAAGAGTTGACCAGAAATTACTAGAACTGGATCATCAGCAGACTCTCTGCACACATTTAGTGGGAGACGGTTGTTTTACTTGGCAAACTATGGGCTGGGTTATTGACTCGGTTCTCGTATAATAATAATAATAATAATGAACGAGGAAGCTGTTTGAGGTTGTTGAAAAAAGGCGGCAGTGAAACATGTACGGATTATTGTTGTGTAGTGACCAAGGAGTTTAATTACCCTGGCCGTGTTGGTTTCTTTGAGTTAAGCCGTCGGTTTCTTTGCTTTTCATATTCCATTTCAGTGTTATGACTGACTCGCTCTAACTCTCTCATCTTTCGCTGGTGTACGAAATCTGAATGGTCGGAAGAAATGAAGGAGAAAAGTGTGATCTCTGTGAATGACCCGTGGAGTCATAATATTTGATACTAATTAATACGACCTCTGGAGCAAATGAGTTCTCCAGTGAGGGGCTTGTTAAAGTAGGCTGAGCTCGCTCCAAGTTGGCTTCACTTCCTTACACACCTGCTGCTCACAACCCTCGAAGGCTATAGGATAGGATAGATATTTTTCTACTTTATCATGTCCCTTGTTGTGGTCGGCAAGTGGTGTTGAGAAAGGAGCAGTCCTGCTGGGGCTATTCGTACAAGTGACAGCAAGGTGTAAGCGTTCAGTGGGGAAGAGGATGAGTCGTTTCTTCCACAGCTATTATTGCTATCGATGAGGTATTCAAAGCAGGGCGAGTAGCATAATCATATTATGGTATTAATAATAGCACTAATAATTATTATGCACGCCAATGGACATATTGAGTAATAGGAACACTTGGACTCCTATGGTGATACTCACATATCATCATTCCTCCTGTCCTCGTGTTCACTTGGGTTTCTAGATTTACTATGTAAGCATTGTTATTGCTATTTACTATGAAAGTACAGGACAGATGCTCAGAACATTGGGGATGATTGTCGGCAAGCATTATATGAGGATGCGTGTGTGAGTGTATGGATCACGACGACGCGAGAAATGTAAAAAGAGTGTAAAAAGTGACTGGACACTCGCTGGGAAGTAATTAAAATCATGTGAAATCGGGAAATCGTTCGAGAGCTTCACCTGGGAGACGTAATGCACTCATTAGTCATTGGCTTTTTTACACGCTTGAATAATTAGCCACAAGCGAGGAAAGATGGGCGTAACTAATCGAGTGTACTAAGCGCCGCAGCAGGACTAAAATCTCTCCCCTCCTGCCCGCCTTTCTGATTCTCATGTATGATAAGCCTCAAGTCCGCGCATATTACACCCTCAATAATAATGCAATAGCTCGTATATGTAAGCTTAAGGATTATCCTACACACACACAAGATATTTTATGGATTGTCTTCCTTCCTCTGTCTCTCGCATGCATATACATACTTTTATACCCCTCTATGCGACTAATCATTAGTGGATCTATTTATTTGTTACTAGAAACAAGTAAGGAACCATACCAACAACACATTCATTTACAAATTGCAGACAGACGGACACACGCATACGGTCTAGCACATCTGTGAAAGACAAGCGTAAGTCAGAAAAGTACTTGAGGTTCACTGTGCTTAAAATCACGTACCTGTGTGTTTCTACGTACACACACGAGATATGCGCCATGCACGTTATTAAAGGGAAGAGAAATGTCTCCACCATTATGATTACTATATGTGCGTTGGAGTGCGTAATCATCCCCCCCTGTGCTACATTTGGAAATCTTATTTTTTCCCCACAGGCTCGACACTTTTTGCCTAAACTGCTAATAATAAGTTCTCAGGCGGCGGTTTGACTCGAAGCAAAAAGTAATAATGTTATTTTAAAGACACTTCATTTCGATGGTGGTAGAGTCTATCCGTTTTTAGGATATGCTCATTTAAATTTTGTCATCATTACGATGACAAGGACGAGAGTTGTTTGGACTTCCTGAGGCTACACACAGAGCTTTCCGTTGGCCCCTGCAGGACTTTCCAATGCTTCGAATTAGAATGTCAGAATAAAATCTTGATCCAAAAGTGGGAGATAGATGGTGAAGTGGAAAAAAGGAGGGATGCAGATACACCTGTGAGCCTATCACATATTTCATTCCGTCAATCCGTCCCTTCCTCCTTCATATCGGTTCAGTTTCATCTGATTAGATCTCATCTCCTCTATGTTATTATAACAAAGATTGACTCAATTTTTCAAACAATTTTCTACCAACAATAGGCGCAATTCTTTGTTTGCCTCCCTGTCACCCCCGGATAAGATTCACACGGCAGATGCAGTGTCCACATGGACACCAACGCAAAATGAATACAAGAGCCTGAAAGAACTACTCCATGTAGTTTGCATAACAAGTTGATTTCCATGTGCATAGTATTCAAAATGAACAACCCCATTTGAAAATTAAAGTGGGAGGCGGCGGATTACGGCCACACTGGAGTAACTAATGTGGAATGCACAGAGCAATAAAATTCAGTGGAATTCCCTGCCATGAGCATGCTCATGTCAACAATAAATGGTGAGGCATAAGATGAAACAAGGTTATTAAATTCAATGGGAATAATCTTCGGGATAAACAAGGGCTTTCAATTCTGTGGATATGCCATCGTCTAGCTTGAAAATTGCAGGCAAGTAACATTATACAAATGCAGAACATTTCCAATCGGCACTCTCGACTAAGTGAAAATCATGATAGGATTATTTTATATTACAGATGGGAGGATCAGTGATTTCCTTCTGTTGCATAGACAAGTGGTTTTAAAGCAAGGAGGTCTTTTTCAATCTTATGTGGGACGTATGAAAAGAGAGGCTTGCGCTTGAGACTAGACTTTGAATTGCTACATGATGATGGCTATAGTGATTTAACAACTATCAAGTTGACGTTAGTACTTGGAAAGTTAGACATGTGATGATGATGATGATGATGATGGCTAGTTGCTCCACTCGCTGAGCCTTTCACAGTTTACGGTCTGCGGTTGTGTAGTTGGTTGGCTTGTGTGTATATAATGCATCAGTAATGGTCCTCTGTAAATTTCATGATGGTGATGATGATGATGAAGAGTGAGAGGCTGGCCGTGAGTGTGTTGCAATTTCAATATGTGAAGCTTAGATTTGTTGCTGTGTATGGTGGATTGTGTTCCTGACTATGATTTTGCGGTCGTGATCTCGTGATATGCTCATGCTTGAAAAGGAGCAGCCATAGCAATGTATCTGTCCGGCTGTCTGTCCCTCTTCGTCGTCTTGAACATACAGCACGGACACATACATTACGGAAACCATTTTTTGCTCATCCCTCTCTCACTCCTATTATACATCCTGGTGCAAAATCAGTGTGAATGCCTCAGCAAATCCCTACGTGATAAATGTCTAGTGCTGTATGCGTTAGTCCAGCTCGAAGGCAGGGAGGACGAAAAATCTGTTATGGGGACTATGAAGGTTGTAATTATGTGAGGAGCGTGAAGCGGGACTATATATATTGTTCGTATTCATCATCATGGAAACGACCAGGACTACCACTAACAACAACAACATTTTTTAGTCTTCAAGGCACATAGGAAGAGTTCGAGAGAGAGAGGGAGAGTGGTGGAAGAAAAAAATTCATCCACAAGCAACTATAAACTGCCTCGTTGAGTGACTGTAAAAGCGAGCATTTGCAGTTAGCTGCCACAGCACGTAGGAGGGGCTCTCATCACTGCATGTCCTCTGCCATCAACTCATTACAAGATGACGATGACGAGGTTGAGAATAGTGCCAACAAGAAGGCAGCCTGATTTTCAACACCGTGTGACAGAATTTTCAGTAAACATCCTCCGTCTCGTCTTCACTTTCCCCTTGGTTGAACTCGAGAAAATTGAATCTGCTGTCTTGGGAGGCGTATGCAGTCAGGTCCTTGTTCCTGATTAGTCCTCCATGTTAATGACTACGCATTGGAAATCTGTCGTTGGTCAAATATCCTCTCACAGCTACACACCACAGACTCATCAGTTGTCATGCGTAAAGGCGTCCTTTATGTCCCTACTCAGACTCAACAGAGACTGAATTAAGCAAGTGAGCTCAAGATGATAATCATGAATATGATGATCGAAAACAATAGATGAATAACCTTTTCGTATGCGTCTGTGGTTAAATTATTATTGATTCCTGACTGAGTTGTCAAAACAATAAGGAATCACTTGCCGTTTCAAAGCTGAGAATATTCTGAGGTAAAACTGCGGAAAAATGTGAGGTGAAGAAACTCTGGATATGAATGCAAAATCTCCTTTGGCTTTACATAAAGAAAATAGTGGGAAGGAAATCCCCGAGTTAGCAGCAGCGGATGCGACAAGTGGCTGGAGAAAGTACAAAGCTTCGTGTCAAGTACATAGCACGGATCCCGAAAGATCTACTTCAGCTTTGTACTTGAATAATGCACAGATGGACAACGGCAGCAAGCAAGAGATATAAGCAATGGCATATTCGGGCACATCGCTGGCTCACAGTATAACTATCACGTTGACAAACTAATCAGATCGATAAGATAAAGGAATATGTAGCCAATCTCAATCCAGGCGACTCTTATGTCCTCAGCTGTACATGCTTACCACATGGTCATAGTAATCTAATTCTTTCTGAAGGTCCCGCTGAGGGTTTTAACCTAAAATCCTTGTAGCAGGTCAAATTGAGTAATTAATTATACAAAACCACGCTCATAGTTCATGGCTCTTGCTCAACTAGACACAAACACACCCTCACACTACTGTTCTTACACTCACGGTAAGCCGCAAGCTCGTCAAAACCGCAGAATTATCATGCAATTTCCGAATGAATAATTCATACTTGTTGCCAGTACACACCGCCGATACGGCTGCTTGTGACTGACAACGGCGTACGTATTGTAATTTGACAGTGCGGAGAACATGTGTGCGTGGGGTCGAAGCAATGTGCCGAACTTATCATTAAGTTACAAATGATCTGGAATGATTTAAATTTTCATGAAGTTATAGCTATTTTCGGGACTCTATTATTATTTGTGAATTTTGGCTGTAAACCGGGTTGACATCTATAGAAAATATTCCAGGGGTAAAAGAACATGCAGTCAGGTGTAGGTTGAGTACCATTTGATAGGCTTTTTGTGGAGGAAGGTGCAGAATCTGATGCTGTATTTGGTTCATAGACACTTGTGTATTACACATAAATCCGTGATTAATAGTAAATCAGTGGTGTGCTTTTGATTTGAACTGATGGAATGTGATGGATGGGACTCGGTGTGAGGTTTTACCGATGCTATGTCTATACCTTCCCTACTGAGATTGTCTGATTGTATGTGAATGCGTGTAGTAGGAACGAGTAACTACCTGTTGTACGACCCTTAAAAACATACCCGTTGCATCTTATGGGGTCCAGACACTACATATGTATCCACATGTAGATGATCCCAAGGAGTGAATGCTAACAGCGGAAAAGGCGTGTTACTTAAATTGCCTCTTCGAACTCCTTGATGGGTTTCTTGAAGGACCTTCAAGTAGTACGTACGAAAGCAATGTACTTGTGTGTATATACATAGAGCTATTTACGTCTGACCGCACGTGGAGCCCTGCATGAACTTCCTTGTCAATATTTAGATGAAACGAACCAACAAGAGCAACATCCTTGCCACCCGTCTGAGCCTTCCTTCAATCTTGCCTTCGAGATTCTCAATCATACATATAACAACTTTCATTGTAATAATTATTATTATTACTACCATTCTTCCTACTATCATACAAGTAAAGAAGGAGTTAAAAGAAAGCGGATTAGCATGGTGTCAAGCGTCAGCTCAAGTGTGAAAGGGTGGCAAAAATCTAGTCAGTCATGCTACAGGGGCATATTTTAACCAGTGCTCCACGCACATCAAAATGATCCTTCTAACTCATCCATGTGGCATATAAATAATAATAATGTGAAAGAATCATGCTGGCAGCTTTGACTGGCAGGTTCAACATCTGAAGGAGCTCTTTACTTCTCAATTCCCTCTCTCCCTCTCGATGAAGTTTTCATATGTATTCACTGACAGGTTGTTCCGTCATAGCGCACGTACACATATGTGAAGTCTAAATATGCCCAAACTTCTTAACCCATGCGTTCGCTTTCTCCTTTAATTGCAGTCAAAAATATAATAACCACAACGTGACAAAGAGAAGTCCATACGTGAGAGATTTTTGTGAATCATTAAAATTAAGGCTAAATGGATTTTAATTGTCATTAATAAGAGCATGAACATGGCGTAATAATGGTAGCGTAAGTAGAGCATCTCAAGTCACAATAATGCACAAAAATATTCTCTTTGTCATGTCATACACAGGTGTTCTGTTCAAGTAACCAACAGATGACGATGCACAGTCGTCGTCGTCTTGTTTGACTAATTAGACACATGCAGAGTACTATGTAGCGAACGTAGGGATTCATATAGGGTTTGAATAGATTTAAGTTAAAATTAGTTACATAAGGTGATTTTATATTGCTGACTTGAGGTGCTACATGTCAATGGCGGGATGAAAACGTGTTTGTTCAGTTTGTCAGAGATCTGCTGAGTTAACTATAGTCACTGATACCTTTGACCCTTTTTTCCAATGTTATCTTACTGCCTGGTTGTCGCATGGCTTCATAATGTCGGAACAGCCCAGGATTTCCCAGCACTCGTAGTATTAGCCAGATTATAAGGCTTTTAATTGCTACCCCGTCAAGGTAGGATTCGTTAGTAAAATGCCTTCGCTATAGCTCAAGTGCTTTGTATGTGCACACTGGACAGCTTCATGTGATCAGTAGGCAGAGTCAAACTGTCACCAATGTGTGATATCATGTCCATTCATGTCGATGGGTACACTTTTCGAGCGATAATATCAAAGTCATATGCTGCATACTCTGTGATTTTGACCCTTTTGGTCCTCCTGTACTAATGCACTAAAATGTGTTCATGCAAAGGGCTAATGATAAAACAAATAGTCTCCTCCCCTACTAAAGTCCAACATTTCTCCATCAAGTCTGCTCATGTTTGACTCGCCGTAATGACACAGAAACAGCCAACAGCTGTAAAGATATGAATTCCATCCCCATGGAACTGCTTATATATTATCTCGATATTGGGGTAGTCCTATTTAATACTCATGTATTTTGAAGCGACAAGGACTATGCCTTACGCAATGATGAATGTGGATGCATAATAGTGATCAGATTCTATCTAAGCTAGAAATTCTCATCAGCCCACCAAGATTACTCACACGATGACACTATAAATTACGGTGGGATGAAAAAATTGACAAAAAACGAGTAGAGCAAGATAGACAAATTGTGTGTTTGATTACATTCCTTGCGGTAAGTTAAAATTGTGAGCTGTCAGAGAGAAGAGCGGGCTTTTGCTGGTGGAATATTTTTGACCATAACCAGCAGGGAGTTGCCTGAAAAGTATGGAAAAAAATGGCTCCCTCATAGCAGTGTATTCTTTGGTTGATAAAGAGCAATATGCTTCCTTACACTGTGTGATGTCGTCGTCGGCGGCGGCGGCAGCGTGTAAAGACTCGCCTTTAATTATTATTATCGTCCTCCTGTACGTCATCTTCTTCATGTGTAAAAAGGATGAATGGGCCCAGTCCAGCCTGTATATTCAAGCTACTCATCAGACCCACACGACCTCTCCAAATTATGATAACATGTAAGCCCATTTGCTCTGTGGATGAGGCATTACATTGTAGTGGTGTGTAAATCCCAGCAAGAAGCTGAAGCCCTTTTCAACTGGACTTTCACATTCACACCATTATGATAATGATGATGAAATCACAACGGCTACAAAAGGGAATCAATCCAGAGCTGTACGCCGTGCAGTGTAATTTTCTCGAAATGTTCATAACATTTTTGTATTGCTCACATTTTCACTTACGTATTATTACTAATTATTAGAGCGATTGCAATATTGATAATAAAGTATTTCTGGGACTGCGTGAATCACGATGATGCTATGAATTTGAAAGTAAAGGCAATTATTCTGAAGTGTAAGGATTATTTTTCGCACTACAATAATTTCTTCTTCCCCTCAGCGACAGTTTGCATTAGTTGGGAAAAGGGTAGCGAATCTCTGCGATTATCTCGACCCTTGTCAGCTTATTTCCTTGTAGAATTATCACCTCAAGTTTGCTAACTGGATCAGAATAATGATAACAATGGGCCTAATCTGTCCCGAAAACTCGTATAATTCAGCGTGTTGACAGCGCCGTAACATTAGGACGTCGTTTGACGGTGAAAGCTGTGAGGATAGGTTTACTTCCATTGTTCCCAACCATATTGTTATCCATGTGTCATAACAAGAGTTGATTTGTCATCATCGTCGGTCTACTCAAGACGTTCAAGTTGCTGACTGACTGAGTTGTGAGCCGACTTTGTGACTTACGGGGTAGTATGAGTCTAGTCTATTTCGGCTCACCCTGGCCCAATCTGGTTCCAAACACCGAGATTACGATTGTCCTTGACTGTCTGAACGGCGTATTAATTTGGTCTAAGTCTAACAGCTCTATTTGCGCACCTGGATATAATCAGTGTTACTCAAAGTTCATTGAGTACGGCAAAGAAAGCGTAGCACCCTCATTTATCTTTGTGGCTGGGAACATATCAAGCTGTTGAGTGAAGCCATATGTAAACTCTATGAAAACGGAAAAGGTACGATCGTTCGTAGTATTGAATTGACTGGTATAACGGTTATTATGCGAAATTCGGTAGCAGGTACATGCTATTTGTATTACTACATTGTAGACACAAGACCGGTAAAATCGACAATAAATGCGCCGCCGTCGTAAACATTGTTGTTATTTTGAAGGTACAAATAAACACGGCATCCTTGTGACTCCATATATACAGCCATTCCAGCCTACTTTATTTTTAACATAAAGAACCATTTAGAATTTTAAAGGTGCACTAGCACTATACCGACTGTGCAATGAGGGAACAAAAGAAAGGATGATGTGACATACCGGTGTAATTAGTGGTGCGAACACGTGCGACAATAATTGGATTAGAGGGAGTGAGTGCGGATGGTAATGTGGTATGCAGTGAGAAATGATGATTCAGAATCAAGGGCTGAATAGGCGCGTGGTGCCTGCTTAATTATTGCTGAAATGAGTTTTCTATAGCAGCATGAAGGAGGCTATGTTGCTGTTGCATTCACACTGGAAACCTCAGCTTTGTATGCATATGCACGCTTCAAGTCATCAGCTCATACGGGTTTGAGTACGACAGGAGCTAAGAATAGGAGAAGAGAGCCCGGCTCATCTGAAATTCATAATAAATAGAGGAATTTACCGTCCAAGAATAGGCCTCCAGGGTGGTTTTCCTCTTGTGTGAGTAATGATCTCATCTCTCTGATTGACACCCTGACGGCATGGCATTATCTGGACAATTACCTGCCCTCTGTGATTAATGAAGCATCCATCCATCTCAAATGTCGGATCCCTGTGTATACCTTGGAAGCTAACTGTGCGTACGTGCATATCATACAGCATCCCATACACTGAACTCGGTTGAATCAACTGCCACTCCGTCTTCATCTTAATCCCCATCCTCACTCAAGTACCACACTTCACTGTAGACTAATAAACATTATTATTGCACACGCAATAATAAAAGGAGACAGTGGCGAGTGTTAAAGTTATCTATGGTTTTACCATTTACGTTAAATTAGCCTGTTGCAGCAACAGCTCACTGTACTAATCCGATGATTAATGCATGCGTTCGCTTGATTCAAAACATTGGCAAGATGGAATGTAAAAGACGTCAGCCCATATGGAGATGTGAACTTCGTGCCTGCGTGCGGTCAATTATAGTGAAGGATTGTGAGAACGGTTTTTAATTCCAAGGTTTCTGTTCTTGTGATTTCCCAGGTAAAAAATGGCGGAGTTTGACACCGAGCGATCGCAGACCCTATGTAGAGGAAGCAGAGCGACTTCGTGTTCTTCACATGCAAGCACATCCAAATTACAAGTACAGGCCTAGACGTCGTAAGCAGTCGAAAAGGAACCCTGGGAGTGGCAGACGAACCAACGATTTAATGATACCTCACAGTCAAGAGCAGTATGTGACGTCATTCCCTGGTTATCACACTCCTGATGCGTCTCCAAATGCCAGTCCAGATCCGGACCATAAGGACTTCCGCCGTGTCACACTTCCCAACGGTAAGCCAGCTCATTTTTTCGATCAAATTAAGTGGGAAGTGGTCCGTTACACATTTAGTACATTAAGTAGTTGAATGGCGTCACAGTCTATCCTTTAATACTTCAAATTGGTAGGCCGTCAGCCGTAAAAACCAAAAGTAACTAGAGTCCAATTACTGCGAAAATGGTCTCTGCCGCAGTGAAGCGTACGGGAAGAAAAGGGCCTTTGGGTAAATCATGCAAAAACTACCAAGTGATTGTCAACGCAAAACGTATATAATTCTATACAAAGGACACTCACGGCTACAAATTAAGGAATAGGGTAACAAGCGAGGCCTGTAGCACATTTCAAGAAAGTGCAGATTAATGCAAATGACACGATAGCTAATAATAAAGGATCCCGCACCTCTCACACTTGTTCGGCTTTTGCGGGAAGTGACGGATTGTAAAAATTCTTTTGAGCAGAACAGTAAGCGATATTTTTTCACGCACGGCGTAAATAATTTTAATGATAATCACAAACCAAGAAAAATAGGAGTGGAGAATTTGTAAAGTCATTCTCTCTTCAGGTATAATAGAAGGAGATGAGGCATAGAACTCCATTCTAGATAAGACTGCATACACGGCAGATTTATACGCACTCAGCACTCCTTGTTCTAGTTGAGTGTGTTCTAAAGCTTTTCAAGTACCTAGAACGGGAATAATAATAATAATAATGACGGTGAAGACGTTGCCATAGTTTAAATATGACAAGCCAACGTGCGGAGTAAGGAGAACAGCTGTGCAAGTTTTCCAGTCTTGTCTTCATAATGGTCACTAATATTTCAAGGGGTGCCGACGGCCGGCCACGCGGTCTTTCTCTTGCTGTCAAAACATTTTGGGGGTAGTTGACAAGCCGGTAGTCGTACCTACAGCAGTAATTCCATCATTGCAAACGTTCGGCTGCAATGCTTAATACAGCAGCCACAAGATAGCTTTTCTAATGTTAATTAGATTAATTTTTCTCACCCTCGATCGCAATCAACCAATCGATTCTTGACGAACAAGTGTACATAGAGGAAATTAAAGCGGAAAAGACAAGGAACTATAGTAGTTGATTCGTAAAAGTTGGTAAGCAGGAAGGGCAATATGGATTTATATGGTGAAAGCCGGATCTTCATGGCTAAAATTCCGTTTCTTTTTTACACTTTGCTACAGGGAATGGAGGTTCTGTTCTGCAAGGGCAGTCAATGGGAGATTCCCCATTAGATCATCAAACACAACAGGCTCAGGGACAGCAGCAGCAACAGCCCCACTTGACAGCACTGCTGGGAGAACAACAAGTGAATCTGCCGACGCCGGAGATGTCACCGCTGGAAAACAGTGAGCGGGATGGCTTGTCCATGGACGAGCGTCATAAAAGTAGCCCGGTGATTCAACTGATATCGAAATTCGGAGGGAAGCCATATCCCAGTCGTCACGCCCCCTTTGCTCAGTTCCACACGAGCAATGGTCAGCTCCATTCACATCATCACCCAGCTCACTCACATCCTCATCAACACGCTCAGCTTCAAAATGGTCTTGATGGTTACCCTCAATATGGAAGACAAATGGATTTTTATGACCAACCACCATCTGTCTATGCTCCTTATGAGCAAATTCAGTATCAGCATCAGCCGTGGATAAACACAGAGGAGGACGTGCCGGGTTCTTTAAGGGGGCAAGTAGCCTATGCAGTTGATTCCCAGCAACAGCAACAACATCAACAGCAACAGCAATTCCACCATTACGATTTCTCTACACCTTCTCCTCAATCGGGAAACTATGTCATAGATGCTAACCACAACCATAATCCTTTCTTCCCTTACCTCAAAATTGAGCCTAACGACATGATGTACGATAATGCCGCTGCAAATGGCAGTGGTCACAATAGTCACAGTGGTAACTCCGGTGGTCACTCTGGCAATGGGACTCCTACAAGTGTTGCTCTTGGTGGGGGTGGGACACCGACCAGTGTGAGTAGCAACGGAAGCGGTAATCATCATCAGACTCATTCTGAATACGACACAACTACATCTTCTAGTCTTATCTTTAATGCTCTGTCCAACTGCGATGCTCTTTGATCTTGACTATAGCTACATGTCAATACTATCTTTAGTATTCTAAATTATTTTTTTCGCATTCGGTTTTTCTATAAATGCGGATTGAATGTATCATGTCCAGAGGTACTTTTCCTTGAGAGCCTTCAATGATGTAAATATTATCTTTCTCCTCTTCGGTAGTTCTTTCTATATTTGTTCTTTTTCCTTAATGAATTAATAAGCATTCATATTCAGGTACACCCTTGTCCGCCCGTCGTCATCGAACGCAAAGTGTTTCAGAGGTTGGGTGAAAATTAGACCTCACATGGTTCACTATATAACGACTTTATAATTTAATTATCTATCCAGCTGCGTATTAATTAAAGATTTACAACGGAACGCCAACGATACTTGGCGTGGTTCTCAAAGCATTAGGGAAAAAAACTTGGAAGCCGCTCGGAATGTTTTCCCTGTGCGATGTTAAGTACACCGCTATATTGCTGCTGAAAATCTCCCAAAAGTCACCACATACTCTTTGATTTTGCATGATCAAAATCAAAATTCAAAAGCACGCTTGAAACCGTTACAATACAACAGCTTTACCACGGGACTATAGGGTCTGTATTCTAGAATCCTTTGCTGACATAAAAGTTTGATCCTTATGTTGTTCCAATGTTGTTGTAGGAGCCAATATATGGACGCATGTCTTTCTGAAGTTATTAATTTGTTTTTGTTTTTCTTTCTAATTTATATCAATAGTATAACATGAGAGGAGACTGCTAGTTCCTTGTAATAGTATAAGCGAAAACAGCACGTTGATTTCTTACTCTTGCCAGTCCTTCAGCATCAGCTTTATTCTCTACAATGCTATAGTGTCCCGGTAATCTTCATTTTATAGATAGATGTTATTAATTTATGCGGTATTAACATGCCCATGTTTTCCTAGCTTTATATCATTATCAATATTTCTACCATCATTAAGATTTTAGCTGTAAGTTGCTATTGCTGGGCCTGTGACCTGCTAAGTTCAGCTGAGTGGATAGCTCGCATATCCTCACCTCTGTATAAGGCCAAAAAACGTAGATTAACTCGCTATACTTTTCATCTTCAGTTTTATAGCAATCTATTTGAAAATTGAGTAAAGGATCAGTAAATGGGTCATATTACTCCTCTGTCATGGTGTGCTTGTGGGCCATTATTTTTACGCACTTGAAGCAGTGAGGTAGAATCTGATTGTATGTCTCCCGTTGTGCTACTGATATTGTGAATTTAGCTGTAATAATGTTGTGTACTTTTTGGTAAGTAAATGATGATATTTACCCGTCAAATGCACTGCAGAGTTGAATGTGTGAAAGTATTATGTATTAGTGGTGGATTGGATTCGCATAAGCTGCGAGCCACTTGCATATCCTTTAACTATAGTACTAGAGAATTTAATTATCACGTTCATATTTTGTAGGCTATTGACTTGCACTGCGTTGCATCGATGCAAGCTAGTATGTATGTATGAAAGGTATCACGTTATTAATGTGGCACTCTGTAGAAGTTCCTCCAAGTCAACAAGTTGTTGTTTGAGGTCGCCGGTGTCTGTAACTGTAGTTCCCACATTTATTAACGTTTTCTGGGATTAGTATAGACAAGCGTAATTATTACTGTTAAAGGATATGTTTATAAGTACATCGTTTACATATTACATTTTAATTACGCCAGTACAGGTGCGGGAGCCGCAATGGACGCTGTGTTGTGTACGAATTGTTTATGTAAATTGTATTCGTATAATTATAAGATCGAAAAATACATTCGGTGTACAACTAATTTTAGAATTGAATATATTTACTTCTCAGCGACACCAATATTATAAATAAACAAACGAGGGGACCACGTTACATTTAATTGTAAAGCCAACGATGATAGTAAATTTAAGATTGCTTGTACATACAATAAATAAGCTCATTAACGCATACAAAGAATTACTCCACAATGAAGCCCAACGATCATTAAGGAAAAATAGTAATCTATAGCCGTTGTGAATATGCAGCTTTATAGAGTTCACTGTTGTTGTCGTATAGGTACAATAGACGGCAATGTTACATCGTACACATGCAGACGTTTATAATTATAGTTTACGATTATTATTCCTACCAATAGTTCATCTTTATTTAGACGTTAACCCATCGGGATTGTAATGTAAAGTTGTATGTTATATCATTAAGTAACGAGTACCAATTTGAATAAATACATAATAACGCGAACCAAACATCAATTAGTCGGAACAGTTCATTATGACACTAGAGAGAGGGAGTTGTGCATGTGGAGGAATTGCACAGCACTCAGAAAAATCCTTTTATAGTTGTGATCATAACCATTATCAATACCTCACCACGTGCCAGATTTTCAGTCCATTCAATAGCTGATTGGAGTTAATCATCATTATAAAAGGGCACATAACAGAAAGATGAAAAAGCACAGTGAAAATTGAACATTGAGAAGACGCTAAGGGAATCAGTAGTCGTTCCTTCTTAAAAACATTGTCACGCATCTTCCTCTATTCTCTGTAGGCTTTGAGAATTAGTGCTTTCTGATAATGCAAAGTTGTTATCTACATGCAATGAAATGGGAGAAGGGTGCTTTCAGTTTAAGGATTAATGATAAATTGAGAAACCGAAGAGGCGTTGGCTTTTCGATTGGCACAACTTTCAAGTAGGCCAGTCGTGATGGTAATTCTAGGTTCGGCTTTTCAGTCCTCATAGAAGCACACACATATTACACCAGTGACAGTTAACACCAGCATTCTCATAGCACCAAAGCCTGAAAGTTGCTCCGGCGACGTCTTGCGTGAGTTCCTTCTGTACAATTGTACCTCGTGATCATTGGCATCAGTTTACCTTCCGTCACGAGGCCCAAAACACTTTTCAGCTCCTGTCATATCAGCGTCCAAGTAATTTCTTATCCACAGCACGAACCGTAGGAGAAACTTTACTTGTGCCTGCTACGGTTTTTCTCCTGTAAGTGCATTCTGCATACTTGATGCCGTCCTTGCATTAGAAGAATGTTAATATGAAGTTGGTGGAATGCATAAAATAGGCTCCTGCTTAGAGGTCATGAGGATATGCAGCCGTTATATTAGTTTAGGAAATTGCATGGATTTTATTGGTGAATGACGCTGGTATATATACTGCTTATGGAGCACGTACAAACAATTATTATTACAGACAGTCGCATACATGAAGCCCCTGGGAATATTCGGACGTGAAGTGTTTGAATGAGCAATAGTTGCTGTTTGTTTTTATTCCTTTAAGGAGGCGGTTTGTCTATGTACTTGGTCAAGTGTGCGTGTGTGCTGCTCTGAGCCATCACATTGAAAGTAATTATCATCAAGATTCATCACCAATATAAACAAAACGTGTACTCACTTCCTCATCGAAGAACTTTACATACGGAAATAAGACTTGAGTATTGTAACTCTACAGTTAATCCCCAGCATGTTACACAGCAAGAATCTTATTTGAAGTAAAGTAAAGTCTTTTATCTGCTACCACCGCGCAGTACTTAAGGATGCATAAAAAATATTGGGTGAAAAAATCCACATCCTTCCATCAACACTTCCATGTTTGTCCTCCCGCTGCTCTTGTAAATGTGTGATGAACATAATTAACGCATTTCCTTACTAAAGACAGACAGAGGGAGAGAGAGAGAGAGAGAAGTTAGCACTACCGCCCTGAATTTTGCTGGCTCTGCGGCATGCTTGCATTCTGTTTCCCAATGTCGAACCAGTTGGATCGTGCTACTCAAACCGCAGAACTAGAAATACGAAGAAGTAACGGAAGTGGCCCGTGTGTGCATGTGACTCCTTGCAATTATGCGTGCATTATATGGTGAGTAAAAAGGGCTGTCTCCCGCGAGCGACCTGTTGTAAAAACTTGCCCTCCGCTCTCATCCTACAATATTATTAAGCTGTCGTATAGCAATTTTGCACTCCCTCATGGTGGTGATTATAAGGGTCAATTGAAGAGGTGTATTAAATCGCAGACACAACCATAGCCCCGCCGCTGCAATCAAGCTCTCAACCAATACAATATAACTTGTACATTTATTTGCACATTTCTTCCATCAGCACCTTGACATTCAACGGTACAATATTCTCACCAGTGCGGAAGTACGGCCTTTCATGCCCCTGTTATTATTTATTATTGTGTTGCATGGTGTTGGCACCGTGAATATACTTCTTGCTTTGGGGTTAGGGACATCATTCACTCGCATGTGTACTCAAGGCTGCAATATCGTACAGAACGGTAAAATGCTTAAAAGCCAAAGAGTTTTCATAATTTATTAGCGACGAAATGACCGCATTTCATATCTTAAGCACGTCCCTTCATAGATGATCCAATTAAGAGCATGTGAACGTCTCACACATCAGTACATGTCTGTATGTACAAGCATGTAACGAGCATTTACCGGCCGCATCCATCTTGACTATGCACAGCAATCAACTTCTCATCAGCCATTAGCGTGGAGCAAGAAATACTTCCGAATAATCAAGCCAGTTTATGAAGTGTTCAAGTGAGCGGCAGGAAGTTAAACTCGATTGAGAGCGGAAATTAATGGGGAAATTGCCCCAGAGGTGAGCTTGGACAAATAAAGGCATAATCTCTTTAGTGTTTATCAAAAGCACATCAAAGAGTATGCGGCAGGGGCTTAATTAAACATGTTTCAACTTTTATCACCGCAATAGCTGGCTATTCTCAGGTGCGAGCGGCTCGTCCTGTAAGGATATCATTGCATTTCCGATACAATGTCGCTCTTTGTGTAGTCATTTGATTGCATTCAGGCTTCAATTTACTCACACATCACAGGTAATTTGTTCGACAAGTCACCAGCCTTACGGTGTACTTCTGCTGGTCGTGAGATTTATTGCGGTGCCGACTTTATATTCACAATGAATGAAAAATGCCTTCAAAATAACGGGGTCCAAGCTAGATGATGGAATTGGGGTAGGCTTCATAAGTTGTTGAAACAACACTTCCTGCCCCTCATCCTCTCGGAAAGTGTTTGAAAAACTAACAATATTCGAGCATTACAGGTTTTCGCGTCATTGATGAGTACAACACTGATGATTATTTCCGTACTGGCATTGAAAATTTAAGTACATTATACTAGTTGTAAGTATCAACCCTATGACTGCTTAGATGCAGTTTTACAACCACCAGCAATGGTGATCGCACTTCATCATTCTCACTGTCTTTATTGTCAATTGTCACCCTCCCCACTCCTAGATTCCTTAATATGATTTGAATAAATTAACGAGCTTGCACATCACACGTCATCGAATGTTAAACCCGTCAATTGTTTTGTTGCCATCAATCCTAATAGGAACATACTTATTATTCGGACACGTACATACTTCACCTTGTGAGGGTGAAAACATTTTCATGTACGCAATCTAATTATCTCTGCCTTAATCTCTCACTCTGATTGTCTTCAAGAAGTGCAACAACAGCAGCAGGTTATAGATTCAATCCATTGGTTTTGTGCAACATCATTTACATTGTAGAGTTTCTTGTGCATTATGGAGTAATCATCGGAAACGATCACATAATAATAGCAAAAAATTCCTATCCAGCACACCTGCCTCTACCCTAGTCTGAGAGCTGATAGAATCTTGAAGGACCTTGAGTACTTACGCGACGATCGAGCTAATTATTCGCCTCCCTTGGTTGTCCAATTTACACTGGTTTATCCCGCAAGTCGCAGAGATCTGCGAATAGAAAGAGAATACTTAAAAATATGAAAAGATGTACGCAGTTCGTGTTTTGTGAGCTAATAATGTATGACCATGTCTCCCAGCTTTCTCACAGACTCCGACTGAGGTCGAGCAATTGATTCCTTCTTCTAATGCATAAATACACTGACCGAAGTAAGGCTGGAGAGCGTGTCATATGCTTTATAAGGTCAGTCATGACGTACATACGACGAGGTCAACTATTAAATTTGGGGTCAAAATATCTCCAGGAAGGAGTGTGATATTGAGTTTGGGGTTTCGAGCAATCAAAAGTACGTAAAAAAAACTATTCATAGGCCTGAAGAGATCTCGGCTCTAGCTCTTACCGTTTGGCTGCTAGAGGTCAACGAAGAAAACATCCAAGATCAAGTGCTGCATGTGACCTAATGTTTTCATTTCGCCGGTGAATTTAATATTTTTACTGCCGGTAAATTTGCTTTTTCGAATCGGCGCTATTTAAAATTTTAGGTTTCCTCTTAAGGTCACCTTTTAAATGCACAGACACATCCTCCAAACTCTCAGCTTTCGGCCGGTGTGCTCCACAAGTCTGTGCGACCAGTATCTTCGGAGTTATAGGCGTCCAAAGTTGTAAAACTGCCCTGAAAAAGCCCATTCCCATAAGCCGCATGTTAAAATCGAACTTTTTTCTTAGAGCTCGAATATCTCAGCCAGTTGTTGAGCGATTTTATTGTGGGTCATATCAGTAAAATACCCCAAGGTTCTATTTCAGAATTGGTATACAAAATTGCTGTAGCTCTAGAGTGTCAGAAGATATTCACGAAAACAAAGTGTATACCTTAAGCTGGCACACACTGTATAAGCGGAGCTACAGGTTTCGTTCATGCGCACGTTGTTGAGTTAAATACAGCCCAGGAGCTACAGGTGTTGGTACTTCGCAGTTGTATATAGCAGAAATAGCAACTGAGAAATATTAGTACGTGGGACTCTCATTCATTCAATGTATTCTTGACGACGTAATTGTAGCACTAGTTGCGTCCATAATTCCAGCATTATATATGCTGCTTGTAGCACAATAATTCTCCTTCTACCTTCATCAATGAACACTAAAAAAGGTATGACAAGTGTGAAGTACAAGTTTGATCTACAAAGTACAAGAGTTCAAGAGAATGGTATGACCCCTGAAAACAGTTTGGTGACGATTAATGGCGCGTATGAGAACAACAGCTCAAATTGATGTTTGTTTTCACTCATAAGGTCACGTGACGAATCGGATATGCTGTGCTTTTTCAGACTGTTTGTTCAGGTAGCTTCTTAGCGGTAGTTATGGCTAGACCAAATGCATGAGGGTGGATGAATGTTTATGTGTGCGCAAAATGGGCTGAAATGATCTTCAATTAGTGAATGTGAAGGGAGGATATCACGTGAGAAAGAGGGATTTAATCCGACAGAACGGCACGGTTCATTTGAACAATGGCTCATGTAAGAAGCAGGAAGAGGTGGAAACTGGAAAGCAAAGCGTTGACAGGTAAAATTAACACCGTTGTTGACCAGTAATGACGGTCATGCTTTGGCTGCACGTAGCATCAAGTAGCTGTGTGAGAGAAAGTTCGTGCACATAGCTCGGACAGCTCATCTCACACACACGCGGACAAACAGAAGGCTACCATTACCAATGTTTACCTTGTACCTTCGTGCCCTCTTGTTTTTGTACCTCCTTCATCAAAAATAAGAAGAGGGAAGGGCAATTAAAAAGTGATGAAATCAGACGAACGGAGGCATGTTGTTTCCAGCCGAGTTCAGTAGTGAACAAGGGAGGTGTGGCTCCTTCAGTTTAGCTCCCTGCGTTCCTCCATATAGTTCGAAAAGGTATTGTAGCTTCTATAGTTGTTGATCTCCGAACATTCATTTCGCATGCGGCCAACATCAAAGGAGGATAGAGGAAAAACTTCCACATCAGTAGTAGTGTTAGCGCATGAGGCAACATTGAAAACTAATGCGTTACTGGAGTCAATCAAAAGGCTCAACTGATTTAATTCAACAATGCGAGTTTTAACTTTTTGCACACATAATAAATTTTAGCGATGATATGGCA
>JAQIWI010000835.1:0-22001 GCA_034698825.1 Deuterosminthurus bicinctus | reverse complement strand
GAAAATGTATCAAAATGTCTGCTTAAGTTTGTCTTGTTGTGGGTATGGCCCGGAAATAAATAATGAATGATGATGATAATGTAGACCCGCAGAACACGAATATAAATTTATTTTGTGGGATTTCTCAAAAATGGAGTCGGGGGGGGGGGGGGTAGCTCGAGCAAGTTGACGCAATATCCAACTCAATTCACCCTTGCCAGGTGAGCAGGTACCCCATACCCGTCAAACTCATAGCACAAGATACTACAGTACTGAGGTGTACGTAGCCAGCATTAGAACAAGTTTGGCCTACCCTGTCCAAATCGCTGTACGTTGCACTGATTATAGTTACTCATATTATTGATGACTTAAAAATGATGCATCACTGTCTGGCAGTGCCAAGTGGAGCAGATGATGAAGTAATGATGAACGAGTTTTGACGGTGACTGAGAGCAGAAAGACCAGCAGCCCTGAATGTCCTTGTTTCCGGCGGTGTTTGAACCCGTCATCATTGGAAAGAGGATCTGCTGGAGTGGAAAAAAATGTCTGTGGTCCAATATGTACGTATATGCGGAGACACTAAGAAAAACAATGGTTTTACAGCTCTGCTCAACTGCCTTGTCTTCTTCAAACAGTGAACGTGACACTAGTAACTTAGTCTACTTTTGCTCGTCCGAAAATACACAAAGTGTGCCAAAGAAAATCCGTTCGAGTTTGAAGCCATTCTAATGGCCACATGTTCCTTTTTCCGACGTACGCATAGATGAGAATGCCCTGGAGAGGTCTTCTGGCCTGGCATCGTGAGTAAATGCTAGTTGATCAATGCCCCAACATCCAATGCAAAATAAAGCAATGAATCAAAACTGTTAATTGTTTCAAGGCCGTTGTTTCAGGTGGCTTTCTTGTATTTATTTGCATTAGCCAAGTTCCAGGTAGTTAGGCTACAAGTCACTTTCACTTGTAAATAATCTTACCGGTATCTCAGCGGAACACATACTCACATGCTATGCAGACTCAGTGGTAAACATAGGACGAATCGAGAATACTTGGTCCCATTGGGAAGGCCACACTGTCCTAGGTCGACTGCAGACAGAAGGGTTAACATTTGCATATCAACAAACATTTGCAAATATCCAAAATATTTATCTTATGCAGTAATACAAGTTGCTTTGAGTATGGATTGGAATGTATTACTTACGTTGTAGCTGTCCCCGTTTGTCGCACCTTCGCCGTAGAATCCATTCATGAGCATTTGATCTGCAGGCAACCACTTACACCTACAGCTCAATATTTACATTCCCTGGTTTTAGATGACATACATCGTGCATCATGCATTCATTTACACTACCATGAAATTAGAAGTGATGTAAACAAGATGCTGTCAATGACTCCAGTAGATCCTTAGAAATAGAGTGCCAATTTCGTAAATTAAAACAATTTTGATTACATACAGATAATATAGCCTGAATCAGCAATATAAAGTGCTGATTATATTATGAGCCGCTAGACGATCTTCCGTAAACAAAAGCAACTAATGGAACATGGGTTTCTGTGAAAGAAGACATTCATAAATTAATGCCCCGACGGAGTGTAAAAGAGGGTTTTACAGCCAGGCGTCTTCGTCGTCAGCTTGTACTGTCGAATTTGTCAACAACAGAAGAATCATATTCACCAGCATAGTCACCCACTAAAAAGGTTGTGGAATCAGTCATAAAGACCTCAGACTCTTCATCCGGAGCCGTTAATGTCCGAAGTTAATTAGACACAAAAATGCAACAAAACATTGCTCATGGTGGAGACTTCCCATACTATCATGGCTTGACGAGTATACTGATAAGTGAAAACGTCAAGTTAAAACATATGGCAAAGCATACAACCATTTCGAAACAAGTTTTAACCTAGTTTCCAAAGACTCCCTACTCCTCTTGGCATGGTGTTTTTTTCAATATGATTTTTTCGGAAGTCAATAAAAGTTTTATTGTACATTATTTGATTTTATTGGTAAATGAAACAAGAGGATGG
This sequence comes from Deuterosminthurus bicinctus, assembly GCA_034698825.1. Taxonomy (NCBI): domain Eukaryota; kingdom Metazoa; phylum Arthropoda; class Collembola; order Symphypleona; family Bourletiellidae; genus Deuterosminthurus; species Deuterosminthurus bicinctus. Next base: position 20,000 of record JAQIWI010000835.1, on the reverse strand, counting down.
TCGTAGTGAATCCTAAGCGGGCACCGAACTGCCCTGAATTCTCGCGAGCGAATGATCTCACATAAAATGGCACAATAATCGCATAAATATCTCGCAGTTTCCTTTGTGAGGCCCTAGGTCAGTGAAATTCACTCATACTTCCTACTGGGGCAAATACAGTATTGCCATAGCGATGATGGAGTGTGCCTATTGGACGCTTAATTTTGGATCATCTGTGGTGGTAAAGCTCGTAAAAGAGCGCATTTGTTAATTTTAGAATAATCTGACCTGAATGAAGAAGACGGCTGAACAGAGTAAAAATCATTAATGAGCCTGTCAGTCACAATACACACGCAGTCGGTCACAATCATAGGCGGGGAAAATGTACACCAACATAACTTTACAGCTCTTGTACGTACTTTACTTGGCAAAGAGATGATATATAGTCGACCTGCTATGTTCAAAATTTTCTTACTCAATGCAGATTGACTTCCCTCGTCTACATAACTGTCACACTTGTCTATTTGTATATTGCAATATAACTTTCCCTTTTAGCTTTATTTCATAGCGAAAGAGCTGCGAGGAAGCATGACCTTCCTTAAATAATTCCTCACAAAACGGATTTTAAGCCATCAAAATATACGAACCACATTGTCCCTTCATCAGTGATGACTCATCTACAGTTACCTTACGCAACATGTGCTCCTGTAGTACATAATTTACCATTAGCTCCGACCTTCCCTAAGGCTACACAACACGAATTTTTGCTTGTGATTTCTAGAAAATGTAAGCAAAATATGAACGGCGAAAAATGTAGGTCATGAAGTCGGTATTTTGACGGTGTTGCAAGGAGGTAATTGACTCAACAAGCACTCGGCCTGTGGTTCGTGGGGAAATTTGCTTGATTGTATTGTATATTTGAGCAAAAAAATAACAAATTTCAAATTCATCAATTCAGGATGAACGAGAGGTCTCCACATTATTACTTGTTAATAACACGCCTAAGTCTCACTACGGTTATTGATACGAGAGCTTATTGAAAAGCATTGGAAAGTTTAGAAAAGCCATTGAGTGTATCCTCTTCCTTTAGTCCAGCACATGAAGTATATGACTTATGGCAGTCAAGACCCATGTATGGTTCTCAGAGCATCTTTCTCTGGACTCAAATGAACATGCAAGAGGGTTAGATGAGGAACTGTCCTGCAGATGAAGAGTCCTGATGTCCCGAATCCGATATCTCATCCCTCCAAAGAAGAGCGCACGAAGGAGACCAGGCCAAATCAACTTCCTCTTTCAAATAGTTTTTTAATGGTTTCTGGGCATGGCTTCTGACAAACAGTCCGGGGAGTGTAATAAATTGATTTCTCTATGTCACAAGAGAAATTACCCTGTCATTGGAGCATGCAGTTGCATATGCGTATTCCTGAACAGTACACTGTAGTAGTAGTTTCGCAAACAGGACTTCTGCTTCTGACAGGGCAGATGCGAGCAGCGACCCAATTCCAATTGGGTTAATAACTAGACTGTTGGACCCACTGTTGACGCTGAAGGGGCAATGACGAACATTTAGTTATTTCACTGTCAATGTTTGTTTGAATGTCGTTGAGCTGATGGACGAATTTTGTAGACAGTTTAGTCTAGAGCCCACATTGATTGACACCATCATGCCTAGCTGGAATGAGCTTGGAGGGTCTATTGTCTTGAAAATTATTTACTTTTATTGTCTGAAATTACTATTCGGTTCCACTCAGTCAGATTACGACTCATTTTGATCCAAGCATTGTACTTGCTGAAACTTTCATAACTTCACTTTCCAGGTTTCTATTCCTGCGTTCTTTCATTTAGAGTAAATAGTCTGTTATATAACTGTCCAAAATTACATCATTAGTCGAGAACACTAAAGCTTCCATTCGATTTATTGTGTATGTAATTAAATGTCATCGGTAATCGTGCGCATTTCCCACTTTCCCCACTACTCGGCAAGATACCCTGAGACTCATATGTACAGGATTGAATCGATAGGAAAAAATTCTTCCCATTGCATCACGTACTTCACTTACGTAGTATCTTGCAGAATCAGTGTACTTGCTTTCACCTGACATGATATCACATTTCGAAGTAATCGAAGTCGCCTTTCATTCATGCCAAACTGCAATAGATGTTTGAATGATCACTTTCACCACATTTCATGTCGTACGTACGTACTAGTTAATTTTTGTTGCTCCTTCCATCCTTCGAGTGTTACCTTGGGACCTCCACAGAATCAGTTGTAATCATCAAGCTCAATCCAATTCCATTTTGTTGTTCACGGTGACTCCGTAGCAACTGACGTGGGCTCAATAGACCACTTCATAAGTTGCAGTTCCCTTTCATCTACTGTAAAAGAAAACGTGTGACGACGTGGGTAGATCAATGGAAATGAGCAGCAAAAGCGATCAAATTATAGAGAAATTCTCTCAAGTGGTTTGGGACGAAGCCTACGCAACCCATTGGACCATTGGTGAAGCTAGCTATACACGGTATGAAATACCCCAAATTGTGATTTCATTTCAGGTTGGTGGCAGTCTTGAACTCTGAGAGCTTGGAAGATCAAAGGATTACTATTTTTAGAACATCAAAAGCCGTCCATTTTTGATTTCATTCTGGCGTCCTTGCCTGCAACAGTTAAAGAATGCTCTAAAAAAGAGCTAACCTGTACTATCGGAAACCAGCAAAATATGAAGCGTATCGTTTGAAAAAAACACACGATTGTTGAAAATCTGTTGCCTTTATAATAGGATTTTTAGTAAATATGACTGTGTTACGTAAAATATCCAGTGTTACGTAACCTGAAAGCAACATGGAAAATATGCTCTCGCATTGCTTTTCATAAATCAACTTTCGCGAACCATTGTAAAGTCGCCACCAATCGACAGAAAAGCACATAATCTATTAGGCTAGTTACGGCACACGAGCCACTTTGTACGTACGTGATTGTACGTAGTGGGAAAGCTACGGATTTCCTACGTCTTCCGCTTTCAAGCCACAGGGTCAGTGTGAATCGTTCACAAGCATTATAGCTACAGTCAAGAGATCATAGAATCTGAGAAATTCTCTCTCATTCACGGCTCCTCACTCCTCGCTGCGCCCAGATTGAACCAATGACGAGCTTACTGGAGCTCCTCATGATACAATGAATTGCCCACCTTGTTCATTGTTCCGTATTACAGGATTTCTATCCGTTTTATGTAGCAGGAGCATAACAGGTGGCAAGCGATACGGAAGTATCAACTCTTGAAATCAATTACATTTCGACATCAAGCCTTATTACATACAAAGGCAGCGTTGGGATAGAGCTTTGTCTAATTTTCCCTTTCTTTCTACGCACTACCGCAGAAAATTCGCCTGCACATTCACCTTTCTCCACGTATGAGCGGAGAATGGACTCGAGTTATTCTGGTGATAATCATTGCAGGCTCCGAAGCCTGTAGAGAAAATCGATTTGTTTTGTAATGCCACACGATGGAATTGCGTCACACGCGCTGTATGAAAGATCGTCGAAGTTAAGCAGCTTATATTGCGCACACGTGTGTATGGACAATAAAGCTTAATTTAAATTAAAATACTAGAACAACATTATATCTAATTCTTAACTTGGTTTGCCAAGGGATGGATCAAGTGGGCTGGTCTAGCGATGAAATATTACACAAAATACAAATTTTTATACAATCTCAGAGTTTGGTTGTAACAAAACCATTGACATTGGGATGCATCGGCAGCAACATTTAACTTTCATTCATACGCCGGGATGATTATTATTTAAGCACGAGTAACGCGTGTGCGGGGGCATCATTGTGTGAAGACTGCGATGGCGAGCTCGTGGGACCACATAGAGAGATAGAGTAATAGGAGACAAGGAGCATCGGTTATATAAAGCACCCGCAGCCGGGTAACTTCTCATTCCTTCCATTGAGAACAAGAAGAACGGTCTACACTGTTCGTTCTAGAGCCGTTCGCCTATTCATCCACACCCCAAAGCCCTCTCAGCCTGTGCAGCTATAAGGAAAGCGAAACTTGAATAGCTGAAGAATTGATTGTGTGAAAAACACCACACGGACATACCGTGTCACTTTAATAGCCCACAAGTTACTTCGATCGTGTCCACGAGAGATCCGAAAATAATACACGATTTTCTTTGTGACTTATCTACACCGACGTGACAGCTGCGCTCGTATCGGAGTTTGCTGTAATAACCTCACACAACCATCAAAATAGTGAACTTGGGAAAATACTCATCCGCCCGTTGAAGCGTGCATATGCCTACTGAAAAACTCCTACAATTTCTCTTTTGAGGACGGTTAAATAAGGTGAAGCGGAAACTTTGGTGCAGCAGCATGATTACCATTTTGATTGACAGCAAGTTTACAGTAACGAATTCCCCAGAGATCTGTGCCGTGTAAATATTTTCATCTCCAATAACTACTCAGCGTTGAACGCACGTGCCGAAACTTCAAAGTCAACTTCTCAGTTCCGAACCCAGTCCACAGGGGACTGGAATCAAGTTCAAAGTGAATTTCTGACAGCATCCGGTAAGTTCCTGGGGTCTTTTAAGCGCACATTTGGTTACATAAATTGATATTAAGCGGAATGTGATCATAGTGGAATGGATATTCATATAACTTTAAAACCCCACTCCATCTGCTCCAAAGCTGTTGGGGCCCTAGGTTATATGTTTGACTTCCTACAAAAACAAAAATGTACCGAGTCGTAACACGAGGTCGAGGAAGATCATTCTGTTTGCATTAAGAATTCTAAAATCGGCTAGACAATCGACTGCTATAAGATGGATTTCACGCATTCTGCTTGCTTGTTGAAAGCTAGACAAATGGCAAACCATAAACTAAACTAGTATCCTAGCGTGCGCAGTTCCGTGAATTTGAAGGTCGGCAGTAGTAAATTACTTTAAAATATCTGGAGTGAAGCACAATCCATAGCAGATGCCTGATTGACATAAATTGTCCAAGCCTAATTGAAAATTATGGCGGAAAATAATAAAATCTTTGTTTTTTTCCCTGCAGAATATAATTTTACTAATGACTCTGGTAAAAATGAAGAGGGAGAAGAAATCCCTCCGGGAAAATCGGCCCCCTCATCTTAGGAGAACAAACTCAACTGCGGATCCAGTAGAGAAAGGCACTAACGTGAGCGTCACCTTTCGCGAGCTCAATGTCCAGGACAGCTTCAACGTTGTGAAAACTTTAGCAGAGGGATGCTTTGCTCGGATAATTCTAGTCAAAAGGGGCAAGGAGAAGCTGGTTCTCAAAGCAATTCATTGTGAGCTCAGCTCAGCGGAGGATTTGAACCGGGAAATGAACATCAATTATTTTTTGTCTCCTCATCAAAACATTGTGACGTCCTTCAACGTTTCCTTTTTGTGGAATAATTGCTTCGTTTATGTTCAAGAACACGCTCCATGTGGCGACCTGTCTCGCTTCGTGAAAAAAGGAGGACTTCCTGAGAGTCAAGTGAAGCAGATCATTCAGCAGTTGTCTTCCGCCATTGAGTTCATGCACAGCGTCCGTCTGGTCCATCGAGACTTGAAACTGGAAAACATTCTCGTGTACAAATCCAACCTGAGCTGCATCAAATTGTGTGACTTTGGCTACACACGCATGGAAGGGGCCTTGGTGACAAAAACAAATCAGACGTGGATCCCCTTCGCTCCTCCGGAAATTTGTCAAGTGGTTCATCTGGAGCGTTATTACTGTCACTCTTCCTCAGACGTCTGGCAAGTTGGCGTCATTCTCTTGGTTTGCCTCACTGGGTTAAGCCCATGGCAATGTGCAGACATCACTGATCCAGCTTACTGTCAGTATGTTGACTGGCATAGAAGGAAATCTCTTCGCATGCCAGAGAGATTCAAACCTTTTTCCTCCAGACTTATCCGGCTATTAAAGCGCCTGCTTGAGCCTAAGAGTTCTAAACGCACTGCCATATCTGAAGTTGGAAAATACCTGAAAGATGACTGGATTCGGAAGGGATACTCCTCCTCCACCTCTTCCTCATTATCATCCTCACAAATGACCCCTGAAAGGCGAGAATCAACAAGCACAGCCGCTTGTCACAGCCAGAAAATTACTCGAATGGATGATTCCCGTGCTAGCGGGAGGTCAAGAGCTGGCGTCAACTTGAAAAAGTTTGGATTGGAAGAAACAGTTAATAGAAGGTTATTGACTGAGCGGGTTGTTGACTGGATTACCAGCAGCAGTAGTTCCTCTGGATCTGGCAGTGTGTAAATCTACTCTCCCTCTATTCTACAGGGTCATCAGTTAGCAGCAACCCCTCAGTTGCAAAACTTGTGTAGATCGCTTTGTAATTAACAATTATTATTATGTGTGTAGATAAACACCAAACATGTCTCAGTTGCTTTCATGTTGTTTGCAATTATATGAATCAGTGTTCCGTACTTTTCCATTAATATTAACGTATTGTAGTGAATGAACCCTTAATACTCTTGGCCGTAAATGGCTTACAAAGTATTGGTTCATCCACATACAATTACTTGTTAAGACAGTATCATGGCTTCGTTTATAATCAACGCACCCAAGCTATCAAATAATTTCTCGACCCTGTTATTATTAACAGGGACACCTTCGGTGATATCTTTAGGCTCGTTTTTGTATTTTTAACACTATGTTAGGCCACAATGCGCCACTGATGCTGTTAACTGTTTGATTGTGATGAATATAAAAAAAACTTGTTGGTTATCTATTTCGAAGCTCTCCGTTTTAGTTTCATCATCATCACGCACATGACTTGACGCTATGTTGACTGAGACATTTTCTGAATACACAAGCACTAACTATTGCAACAATTAGAAACATCACCATCATAGTCATCATTCATGAATAATCAAATTTGTGCTCGAAGCAATTTGTTTTATAAATAGCTACTGCGGGCCACACCATGACGCCTAGTTACAAAAGTAAAGAATTGCTCCAACTCCATTATTCTGAGTAACCAATTATCAGCACGTGTACAGGCCTGACCGTTGCTGTGGTTTCAGCTCCAAGAAATAGTTTCCACGCGCCCTGCAACACAATCGTATTTACAGTCAGTTTGCGCACCACTGTGAAATGTTGACAGAGAGTACACCTTGATAAAGAAAATTCCCCAAATATGGTCACTTCATTGTAGGAACACAGACCGGATTTGTAGGCAAACCAGGATGAGCAACGTTTGGCTAAAATGAAGTCTTCTGTTCGTGCCACGGACTGGGAAAAGTATAATGGCGCCGTGCTGTGGCTGCATGAGCCTGTAATACCGCAAAAAATCAAACATAGCTCGTGTGCAATAGAAATCAATCCGTAGGTAGAACTTACCAAAAACAGCATGAGGAACTTTATCCACTAGCGAATCAAAGCCGTAAAGTGAGGACACGCAGCCAGGTTGCTTAGGTTTTCCACCATTAACAAAGAAGTTGGAATGACCAAGAGAGTACGTGGTTCCACTTTGACCCATATCGGTATGAATAAAGTCCACGTAAGATGCATCACTATCCTTCAAGTGTCTGCCGACCATTCCACTATGATACAATGGTCCAGCGGGATCTAGTCCTAAGTATTGCATCACATTTTAGACTTTCATGGAAGTCTTTCATGGAATAAGATTCTTGCCTGTGATGCGTCCGATCTTCTTCTGGGTGCCATCGTACACCCGCTTTCCCGCATAACCGGCTGCGTGAGCCCCCAGACTGAAGCCAACCATATGTGCTAAGCCGGTGTCATAGTTACTGAGATGCCATAAATATGTGATGAAGTCTCCAATACGATTCCCAACGATGGGTATATTCTCTGAGGCAATAACGTAGTTTTTTATTTTCGCTATAGCAGTAGGACCCTCTGTATCCATTGCCAAATGGCCCCAGTCCACTACGATAACGTTGAACGGGAGTTGATACAAGAGATAGACTAGATAAAAAAAATAGTTTCCATCTGTTAATTGTTGTGCATATGGAATTTTAGCTTTACAGCATGGTCTTAATTGCATTGCATTGTCATCGCTTACCGTCTTTTAGCTCCTGAGGGAAGGAACAGTTATGGCCGTGGCCAAAACCATGAATGAGAAACTTGGTTGGGAGATTCATGTCGAAGCTGGAGGTGGTGATTGAGGTAAAATCGTGAAAAAATAGCTCCTCGTAGTAAAATATATCCCTAGAGAGTTGGTCAAAGAAAATTTCACTACAACAACAGTAGTACACAATGCATGAACACTTACGAGGGATCCGGATACAAGAAAAATCGGACCAGCTCTGCTTTATGCAACCTGTTTCCACCCGTAAGTATTTCGTGAAGTTGTACTTCAAACCCGGCCCATCTCGTTCCATTGAATGGTCGCCCTCTAGCCAGACCTGTGAACATGAAAAAGTATTACTCAGTAGCATTCTTCCAGGCCTGAAAAAATTAATGAGACTTACTTGTTTCGAAATCAGACCAATGTGTCACCTGGGCTTGGCAAAATGACAGGAAGACGAACGAACAATACCAGAGATGCAAGATGAGTTGTAAGCTTGTCCCCATATTTGGCTTCCTCTCAATATTGAGGAGGTATTGTCGTATTTTTTAAAAATTCTGCAATTCATTTACACTTCCATCACCCGTTGACGGGTATTCCACATACACCAACTCATGTATACGAAAAACTCAGAGCACACAAGACCTTGCTACGCTGCAATGTGTCATGCCGGATGTCTGTCTTCGTCAGCGTCTTTCAGTCCTCCTGAACAAGGTTGGAGCCGCGGGAGCTATACTCGTTAAGAACCATTGTTGAAATGCCGGCTACTAGCCACAGCCTCTTTAATCGACTAATTTCTCAGGAATTAACCCAGTAATTGCATGTGTGGGAGCATTCATGACGTGTGTATATGCCCCCTTTCTTGTCCATTCAGTGATGTATTCATACCGTTACTCCGATAAGGATCCTTAATGTCTACCAACAACTTCTCATTAGCCCCTCAGTGACTCCATATGGGACGTATCGTAGATTTAGACATAACGGACTCCTCCGTTGATTGCTCTCTGGCCTGAACTTTGTGTAGAATATACTCTCCAGTTTCAAGTCCACGTGTCAGTAAGCTTAGAAAGTGTTTACTGAAATGAACAGTTTTAATCGTAGATTATTTAGAGAAAATTTGTGGCAAGAAAACGTTCCTGTATTCCAAGATCAAGCTTACATTTTCCTACAAGACACATATACATACGCTATTCATTGTCGGTTCTGTGGAGTATCATGGCGCAACAGGTGGCCCCGTTGGAAGCAGGGAGCTTTTGTATTCATAGCTCGAGTATACTCGAATCAACAGGTGCTCCTCACTGCAGTAGCAAACGGAAGCCAAAGGATGAGAAGTTCATTAAACTCTCGCCACCTCCCATAGAGCCTAACAGATGGATCTGAGCTGTACATTGTTCTGTTTTAGCTTCCCCTCATTTCTTGATTGTTAGAATATAATTACCAAGGCATACAGAAGAGTATTATTATTATTCTATATGCCTTGGAATATACATTTTATTTTAGATTCTACATTGAAGAACAGTTTTTTATTTCATTACTTGGCCGCCCATCTAATATTAGGACAGTATACTAATCTCATCTGAATTAACACTTTTAACGCGTTTCTCCTTTGCCTTCTCCATGGGAAAAATAAAGATGTTTGATAACAACAAACAAGAATTATCTAATTTGGATAGCCACACCGTCTTAAAATAATCTGCACACTGCACACACTGACACCCCTGTTTGGCATTAAGTGACAACTGATTAGATAAAACGGAGACGGGTAATGTGTAATATTTATAGAAAAAACTGTTACTCCGCTTCAGGCAAACTGCGCTTGTTGCTATGGTGCGAAACATAACGAAAAGCTGCCATGAGATTTGAAAGCAAGTACGAGTGAATTGGTACTGGAATGTCAGGGAATGATGCATAGACGTGTGTGCATAATAATGTGTTGAGCAGATGATAAACACTACAAGAGGATCCCCTGTTCTGCTTCATCAGGGTCCATCGTATACGTGTGTGCACTGTGCACCAGTTACAGTAGAAGAAGATTTTAATGTAATTCCTTTGACGAGGGTTCTATAAGATGATGATGAATGGTGAAGTCCCGCTGGGGATGTTAAACCCTCAATTTAGTTCTCATCAGATGAATACGATGATCATCCAAATGACGGCCGAGGAAAATAACCAATAATCTATCACGTTAAAGACGTGCTTTTATGAGCTGTACCAACTCCTCGTCTATCTCACTTGCCTGAGCGGGCACACACATATACTTACTCATTGTAGTTCACCTGATACACATCCCACCATCATCCGACCCACTCCTTCCTTTGATAACTCTGCTTCTCAATGATTATCATGCCAGCTTAGCAAGCCTTGTGCCGGTCCATGCGACATTGAAACAGTATCGTACCGCTAGGCTACTCCGAACCAGCTCATATAACTTCACTCTTTTCCTGCTCCAGGCAATATTTTAAATCACTTGGTTTTCATTATTCATCTGAATTCTATGTCTGTTATGCTTACACGAAGAGAACGATAACTGATTTTTGGAGTGGATTTAGAAAGTGCCGTGTACACTTGATGCCCAAAATGACTTGAGCAATATTCGTAATTAGCGATATATCAGGGTAAGAAACAGGTAATTAAGGGACTTGTCCATCCTGTTTACACTTGCAAGACAGACATGACGGAAGGTAAATGGGTTACTGAGAATTTCATCTTGATCATCACCAGGGCATCATATTGGACAAGATAATCCCGTCCTACAACACTTTGATTTATCTTCCCAAGTCTCCTGAGTCATCTCTTTTACTTCACGCAGAGCAAGCCGAGATGGTGATGTCTGTCAACGAGACTACCTGGGCTCAGGATTCCTCGTTTTATACGTTGCAAATGTATCCACACGCGCGGACAGAAATACCTCAGGTGACTACTAGCCCGTGCACAAAGCCCTGCAGATGAGAGCCCTTTGTGGGTGTCGTAAAGAAATTCAACAGTAGTCCTCTTCTGCTTGTTAAATGTCTGCTTGGATAAACTATTTAACATTGACACCCAAGAATAGTGGAAGTGGAACGGAAAACAGTGAGCATGAGTCTGTGTGATTGCACAAGGTAAGCAGTGTATTATTGTTCGCATCATTATCTATTTGGCCTATACCATTGTCTCGACCACACAGGAGCTTTTGCACGATTTACCAAGGACTTCTATCTAGGTTCCTGATCGACTCAAATATTATGTCGGGATGATGAATTGAGCTGCGTCGTTGTGATATGCTCGCGCAAAACCAGATGATACCCTCGAGGAGAGTGGCGGTGGAATGAGCAATGCAATGGAGCACCATATTCTCATTTTCGTGGGGATTGAAGAAGACTTGTGATTTTGTAGTCTATCTCTCTCTCTCTCTGTAGTCAGATGTCCTGCCACGACTTCATTTGAATTTTAATTTGAATTTTATAGACTCTCATATCCAGTCCTTTTTCATGTCTTGAGGGAATAATTTTCGCTTGTCTTGTGAAAATCGCAAAATGTATCCCCTGAGGACCTGGTGGATTAAACTAGTCCTTTTGTCTCGAAAGGGATCCATACAGAGTTTATATTCATGTATAATAACCAGCTTACTCCGCGGTGCACTTCATCCGCGTTAACCTCTGTCGGACTACCAAACAAAAACAAGTAATGAAGACGTGGAGCTAACAAGTAATATGTGGGTGGTGGCCTGCATAGAATAAATGTGCTGGATTTGCATATTTGCAAGAGCAGCGTGATGATGATGATGAATGATTTCAGCGAGTCGGGAAGGAAATGGACATTGACAGGAGAGCTTGATGGAGTTAAATGTGTGGGGAAATGAATCGAAGTATCATAATGTCATCATGTTTTTCCATCCGCTCTCACCTTATATAACGTTACTACATATCCTACTATTACATACTAGCATTCGTGCAGCCTCATTTTCTTCGCTCCCTTGCTGTATCTCCGCTTGTCTTATTGCATGCTTGGAATCATGAATGACTGAGCAGTGCATAACGACAAGGATAGGATGATTTATAACTTCAAGATATCAAACAACTCTTCGCAATAATACTTTGGCCACGAAGGAAGACAGGAGTTGGTAGTGTTGAGACCCTATAGTCGTCGATCATTTGAATGCTGCATACTCGACTAATTGAATGAATGGATCAAATATTTTGGAAATGTATCATCGGAGTCACTCTGTCTGATAAGTCTTTATAACATTCTCATCACACACCTGGTATACAAATTCCCTGGTATTATACACTCGCACTACATTACATCTGTTCACAGCCTGTCAGATGTGGAAAAAAGGAACCGCTATGGAAGCCAGAAGACGTGGCTACACCATCTATCTTCCCCATTGACTTCTATACACCTTAGTGCTTGACATGTTAAAGATGTACCAGACCATCTTTGGCCGTGCTCATGTCATCTTTCTCTCTCCTCTTGTCGCAGTAGTCCTAATTAAAAACTGTGAAACAAACAGCAGCAGGCTTCCAATCTTCTTAGCCTAGCTCGTGCTTGGATACGAAGGGAGCAGGAACAACTTTACATTAATTTTCCATTTTCAGATTGCATCAATCAATACAAAGAACAGAAGCATGCATCATGCTGTGTTGGGAAAGTAGTTCATACTATGGAAAATTTCAAGCGGAGAGGGAGAGACGAACTTAAAAGAAGAAATAATAATGATATGCAAGTCGGTATCAGTTACAGCTCTCCTCATTGCTCTGTCCAAGTAGGACGGAAATGAGCGTGAAAGTAATGGAGTAACCATATCGGCGGCACGGCAGACACGCCTATTCTCACCTTTCCCTAATTAATTTCTCTGTTCATTAGTACGAGACTCACGAGAGCCGCGTGTTCTACACGCTGGCTGAGATGCCGCACAATTATTCTGATTCTTTCGGTAGGATCGTGGTGTTAGAATCTACAAACCATTTATCCCTACCGCCCCATCGAGACCCTCCCCAATTACGTCGGGCCGTCCAGAGTCCAGACTTATAAAGTCCTGTAGTAATTGTTGTCATAATCGTTAATAAGTTGGAAGCATTGTCTAAATGCTCGACGTGAAGAAGGATGTCCAGAGAGAAGGAGGTACGTTCCTCAACATTTTCAATTATGAATGTTTGACTTTGTGATTTAAGGATAAGCCGAAAAAATTCGGTTGAGCTCATACGCTTGTAATTTTTTTTCCGAATCTCACTCGTCAGTTTAACACTTGTGTGCTCATAATTTGATTATAATCCATGCATACACATTTTCCATGCATGCAAAGTAATTATGAAACAACCGTAACATGACTGTCTGCTTCAACTACACGCATGCATGCGGCCACTTCACTCGTTTATTAGTAAGTTCATCCTTGCCGTGTTGTTCAGCGTGCAGAATTGATCACAAAGCAATTTACTCGCCTTACCAAGCGGTCCGTCCATACGGAATCATTTCGAGGATTATCATCGAGCCTGTGGGGAAATGGAAACTAAATTACTTTTGCAAACTGACTAACTGATTCAGCTAGCCCACAAGACACATAAACGGAGGGATCCAAAAGTGTGTATAAAAGCGGGTCGTGACTCCTGTCCCATCAAAATATTTTCTCCTACTCTCCCCAAACGCATCCTTATTGATTATATATTTCTCCTTTCCGATATATATAGCAGAATCCTGATGTCCAATTTCAATTAAACAAAATTCAAGGTTTGTAGGAGAAGCGAACTATTTCTTTTTACAAAAAGTTTATGGCAAAAAATAATACTCAACTGTGCTATTAATGTACACAAGCGTAATATTACAGACTTCTTGGAATGTGCCCGTATAATGACAAATTTCTAGGTGTGTTTTTACTTGGAAATGCTTCACCCCTGACTGGTTCTGTTATTATTATTAAAAAGTGCTTTGAGTATTATGTGCTCATGATTTCGTGTTTTTATTTATCACATTTTAAAGCTCACGGCAATATAAACCTCTCCGTATTTCGTTTAGAGCTATAATCACACCTTAAGTGGCCAACTGCTATGTTCATTGTGCATTTTTCACTAACTCTGACTGTGGGTCCTACGGTTGCACATAAGATGATAACAAAATATTCCTCTCTTGCTTACCCATACAAGTGTGTACAAATTTGTGCTGAAGGTGGGCCATGTATGGAGAAAACCGTAAAATCCTATGCACACTGCTTTTATTTCCCCTTGTGAAACCACGAAAAGTTCATTATGAACGGATGGGAGGGAAGCTCCCGTGTAATAATGACAGGCTATTTAGTCATTACAATGGCCTGTCGTGTGCACGAAATCAAATATATTCCACGCTGTTGTTCTTATTGCTAGCATTAAAATCAATCACAATCATTCGCTAAACTGACCCATCATCGCATTTCCCTTTCGATGAAATTTCCAAATATATATATATTCATACGTCTGAAATCAAGAAAGAATCCAAGTACTTTTTTGCCTCCTTTAAGCTAATGCCTGCTGTGAAGCACCAAGGATCAATCCTCTTCACACAGTCCTATGAGAACATGTGAATTCATTTATTTGTACAGGAGTGAAATAGCTTTATATGGGAAAGATACGGCAGAGGTGGGCATTGAAAATACTACCAGGAATTCTTGTGGATTTTAAAATCAACATCAAGGCTGCAAAATGGCTTTGAGATGGAAACTATCGAGGCGGTTATGAGCGTGAAAAAGTTTGCGAGGGAGACGGCAAAAGACATATTGCAGGCTGTTTAAATCACAGAGATCAAAAACATGACTGAATCATTAAGACTAAATGTAAACAAGACAGTTCGCAATGCTATTTCATTACCAGGATGTATGTGTATGTGTGTACACATACATTGGGCATGTCTGCTTATGGAGCAGCTTGCAGAGATGAAAAACTGAGTGGTCGTAAATAATGAAAGCCGGAGACATTAGAGCAACCACTGCAGACCTTGATATATCAATCGAAATGTACATGGCTTTTTTTATGACAGCCTTTAGAAATCATTAGCTGTGTGCTGCACACGCTTATTAAAACATGAGTAGCTTTAATACCCATGGCATTT
This sequence comes from Deuterosminthurus bicinctus, assembly GCA_034698825.1. Taxonomy (NCBI): domain Eukaryota; kingdom Metazoa; phylum Arthropoda; class Collembola; order Symphypleona; family Bourletiellidae; genus Deuterosminthurus; species Deuterosminthurus bicinctus. Next base: position 4,916 of record JAQIWI010000835.1, on the reverse strand, counting down.
TGTCTCTATCTCTCTCTTAGCTATAGCTCTCCTTCTCATTTTCATGAATCGGCACTTCTTTCTAGGTGAAAAAAGTGACTTTTTTCTCACCCTACGGATTCCCCAACAAGAAAGAACCAACCATAAAGATACGAAAGGAATGTAACCGGCTGTGGCAAAGGTGGTTAATTTAAAGCTCTTCACGCAGGCACACTGTGTACAACATGTAGACATGGAGTTGGACGTCGCAACAGTAGCTATGATATGACAAGCCTCACTTGCCTCAACTGTTCGTTGATACTGAGTAAAATGTATGAACATAACCGCAGATTGTCATCGCATGTAAAGTTATGCATGTGTTTATTTGTGACCATGCAGATTGAATAGGCCTCCCTTCTCATAACTTACGCATGGTTTATGGAATGGACTGCTGGGTCCAAATGGAAATTGTCCCTTCTTTATTGCATTTTCTCTTTCATTCATAACTGGGACATTAACAAGCCATGGGAGACTGATAGACTTGCAGTACGAGCTCAAGTAATTTCTGCCCGCTGTGGCAATCACCGTCATTCTGATATCACATGTAACCGAGCAAGGTGCATTTTCCACACATCTATAAGCTGATGACATGACGAAGTTATTTGGTGAAATCTTGTTGATACCGAAATATTATGCCGCTGTGGTTTGGATGATTTGAGTTCATTGTTTGCACACACATAAGAACTTTATGAATCTGGATTTACACTCGAAGAAGATTCCTCGCTTGACATTTTTCAAGCAGCCAAAAATTTGCAAATTAAGTCAACCATGAGGAGTTTCACTCGTGCATGTGAATACTATGGTCTTTTCAAATTCAGTTCTTTGGTCAATTAGCTATTTACTCACAGAATTTCATCCTAACCATTTACTGATTCGTGAAATGAAAGGGAGTAGGAGCTCAGACGCAAGATATCTCGCGCGCGAGACAATTTCGATAAAATTTTCATGGCGATTTACACTCAAGAAATACTATTGAGGTACATTCATTCCCTTGCAAATGTAATATCGCATAATGTACGAACAAACCAGCTTGAAGGAATGTAAAAATAAATGGTCATGGTCAAGGATGCATACGTTTCCCTTTAAGGATATTCATGGCTCTGACAATTTGAAACGGCATTGGCAGGAGGGATTGTATGAGCACGAGCCATGATCATTATTGCAATGACATTTAAATGAGCTTGCCGTTAGCATATTTTCAAGAGGATTGTCGTTGGCAAGGTATATAATTTGATTGTAATGATGATAAAGTGTAAAAATATGCATGGGTTTTGGCTCTATTTGCACATTCACAGGAGCATCAAAATTCCTTGTAATGGGGAATCCGGAGTGATCAAGTGGAATGCTAGTCACTGCATGTCACAATAATATTAAAGCACGGAGAGAGACACCCAGTACAGTAATTTCTCCATGTCTCCCTAATGCCTTTCATCCATGCCCCTGCGGTTTTTCTACACCAGAGTTCAAACTTGTCTCCATATGCATGGGCAAAGGGAGACAATAAATAAATATAAGTAAAGTATATGGACGATTCTTCATGCACCTGTTGCGTCTCCGAGTATGAATAGCATGACGACGACGGTATTTCTTAAAGACCAAAGCCAATGACTTGATAGCTCAATAATAATTTCTCATTAATTTTTCTCGGGTCACCCGATCGAATCCATAAGTCATGGTTTAAATTTCAGCTGTCCAATGCATTATTTCCTATCTCGCTCGCGCTCTTTGCCCACCTCTCTCCCATAGCAATGCAATGATGGTTAACAACATAGCTCTTCATTCCTCGTTTCGCTAATAATGCAACAAGTACACAAACTAGTTTCACACGGTTACTAAATCAAACCCGGGGAGGACATTTAGGCAGGTAGAAGGCTCAGCCGAGAGGTATAGAAGAAGAAGAAGACTTCCACATTTTTTACTCCTCTCTTTTTCATCATCGTCTTTAACTTCAGTCGCACATGAACATGCCCTCAGTTCAGACGACCTTTATTATGAGATCCGATGTGTTCAACTAAGTCTTTCTATACCCAGAATACGCACAATAATCAACTGCCTCTCGCCCTGTACAAGGTTGTACAGCGTGGTAGGATTAACCTCCATGATGCGGAATGCAAGTGAACATAGGCGGTTGATTCCTTATGATCTGTCAATCCATTCTGCCCTTTCTTCATCCTCGTCCCTCTCTCTAACTCTTGGTTTCAAATTGGCTTCGGAGGCGGGATGCTCCGAGTCGAGTGCAATTTATTTTCTATCATAAATAAAAGAGGGAAACCAGCCTGCATGCATTTTTAGGAACAACAAATAACATGAATCTATGACGGTATGGATGGTAAAATGAGGATAAATGTTGAAATTCAATTGGAAACAAAAACCTCATCAATGTTTCTTTCCGTTACGGCGCACATACATATCTAACACAGACATTCCTTAATTATTATCCGTGGATCGCGGATATATTTGATTGAATGGAAATTGTATGCATTCTCGTTACACTACTGTCCCGCGTGCGATTGGGTACACTTATTTCAGTTGTCTAATTTTGTAGCCATTGTTAAACGTGACTCCCCATTAAGTGGTGAAGAGAATTATATAGAGCTACTTATAGCACATGTCTTGCAGGTTTCCTATGTTTTCGCAAGCAAGCTTTGCACAAAGGCAAACAACATAGCGACGTAGAATGATAAAGCCCACAGGGTTTGCATGCAATAAAACTGGGTACTACAAACATAGTTTGCATAAAAGTGTCGATTCTTGCTCAATTTGAGTTGTATAGACCTGGCTATGTATTTTTCTTTTGTACACATGTGGTAAATGAAGGCAGGGAACTAGCATAGTCACAATGACTGAAAGCTAAACGAGCTGAAGGCGTCAATGTTAATGATAGAGACAAGAGATAAGCTCAGGATATTTTCCTCGATACTTGTACTAGTAGTGTATTCTTAAGAGCGTTTTTCTCTCACTCAAACTGAAGACCTTACACATTAATAGTGTAATGCAATACATGAGCTACATATACAAGATGCAGAACTACTATGAGAAAGGGGTTTCTCTTCTCTTAGTATGGGATCTCTTCTGGCAATGGTAACTTGGGGTTGAAATCCTTTATTATTTTCATCACACAACAACAGATGCCCCGTTCCTTGTTGAGGCAACCAAACAAATAAAAATTTGATTGTCTTTTCTTGCAGTATTAAGTCTCAAGAACCAGGAAGACTATAGACAGATAAACTTTTTCTCCTTACACAAATCTTATCTTCCTGTCTTCTTTTATCATCTCGTCTCCTCAATGGTTCGTAGCCCATACTCCAGAGGAGCTGTCGACCATCCGAATGAGACCCCTTGTACATTTCGTACATTCAACAGTGATTGATACGCTAGGAAGAAACACTGATTGTTTATGTACCATGTGCTCAGTGGACTTTTCTCATTGAAGCCTGAAAACGGCGGCCAAGGGTGAAGATCCTCCGACCTTATTTACATTGTTATTGTGGAAAACCGAAGAAACAATGTGATTTAAGGTCAACATTAGTTTGCTCTCAGAAATTATGTTCCCGATGTAGTCAAATATGTTGTACGTTAGTCATGTGTTATCTATATTATGAGAATCTTTGGCGGCCTCTTCATCGGCAACTAAGGAATGGAGAAACATTCTTTATGAATTAGAGACGTAATCATCACAAAACTCACAACTATCCCGCACTGTCAAATTCCCTCATCTTACTTATTTTATTTGCAGCATTGTTTGGACTAACGAACACTTAGTGCTGTGGCAATTGTTCAAATACTAATACGTCTTCTCTCTTTCCCTCTTACCTATGGCTAAAGAACATAAAAATCCGTCGAGTGAATGTTTGTTTTACACCTGAGCAACACAGTATTAAGTATGACACCTGGATGGAGACATGCATTAGAGGCGGTATGGACGGCCTTTCTTCCGTCTATCTTCAAGATCTGATGTGAGTGCCTGAGAAAGCATCCAGCCCACATGTTCTTTCATTCTTCATCTCATCCCTTTGTCATCTGGATTTTACTGATACCAAGTCAAATTCGTAAGTAAAACCATGCTCAAATCCCCTGTGAAACTTCTTTGGCCAGCTCATTACACGCACGAATTTAGTACTGCAACATGAACACTAACAGACGCTGTCAAAATGACGCATGACGTGAGGCTACGATTTGTCCCAGCAGTTTCGTTTTACTCGGAATAATTCTTTTGTTTTCTGCCAATGTGATATACCCTCCGTGATTTACAATGTGTAATACTTTCAGAAGAAGATGGTACTGAATGATATTAGGAATTTATTATCCTGTGGGCACAGTCTTTGCGGTACTACATTCGTGCAGTCTCACAAGTCAGTTTGGGAAAGGTAAGGACATACGTAGGTAAAGGACAACAATCTGAACACCGACCATGTTACTTTTATTTCACTCAAGCACGTGCAATATTAGCAGATACATATGAAACGGGTCATTTTTAGTGTTATTTTGTTTAAAAACGAGACTTCTGAAATCACTCGCTTCCGGTGTCCCATTTTGATATGTTTATTTCAGAAGGCATAAATGGTCTTTAGCAGTGGTTTCCCAGGATTTCGACAACGTCAATTGATGGGGAAGGAATGGGAGCAATGCTCTTATCTCAAGGTGAAAGTGTGTAAGTATTTTAGTTTACGAGATATCAGTCTAGGCGTTTCATTGATTTTGGGAATTTCTGTGGATTTTGTGAGACATGAGAGGAATGCTTTTTTCCCTTGGTATGAGTATAGCACTGGTGAGTGATAGGCAGGTTTTGTACAGTACCAGCTGTTTTGAAATGTGAGTGAGTAATAAACCGGCAAACAGTTTGCGAAAGTAGCGTCGAATAATCGAGTACAAGTACGACATTCAATACACAACTATTA